>CANNZV010002753.1:0-105545 GCA_947561585.1 Caprella mutica | reverse complement strand
CTAATGCCTTCCAGTCATCATGGGGTGGATGGCTTCTAAAGCTGTTAAGTGGCTATAATTTAGCCATCGATTCGATATGATGGCTTTACTGACTAACATAAAACCTATCAGTTGGAAGAGACTCACAAACCACGATATAAACTCCATCAGCTTTACGAATGGTATGTCACTATCAAATTCCTATATTTATATTGGATATACATTGGACTTCTATATATTTTGTCGATTTGCATTAATAGAGTATAGTAAAGCTTTTTTATGATCTTAAATGATGATTACCCACAAGAATTATCCATTTGTTTCGATTTACAATGAAGGTATGTAAATTACAGTATAAATACATAATCTTTACAATATATACCATAACTTGATCTCTGGGACATAATTATGAACACTACACAGTATAATGCACAACATCCTTGGATTTTTAAATGAAAATAGTAAATATGATATACAACTGTAACTCTTTTAATTCATTCTGATAATTCAAAATTTTAAAAATAATTCATCATTGATAGAAACTCCAATATACATGGTGACCCACAAAAAAGTGTACCCAACTTAGAATTAATATAAATATCTATACTAATAATTTCCTTAGTGTGTTTATTTATTTATTTATTTATTTGGTGTCCGCTTTTACACGACGGGTATTAAACCTGAAGAATGTAACTATGATACTCACGGGAATATATTGATATGAAATTTAAATTCTTTGAGTTAATTCGATTTCTAAATATGAATTTTTTCTATTAAATATAGTATCAAATTATGCAGGAAAGTAAATTTTAATTGATTTCAATTCAATGAAAGTAACCGAACAACGGGTAATAAATTACTATTGAAAAACCTGTTACTTTTAACAGGAAAATACACTAGAAAATACGTGAATTTTTCACTTACGGGTACACTAGTCGTATATATAATTAGTTATAAAATGAGTTGAAGTAAATTTAAGGTTTAGATTTTTTCATGTATCGATTCTACTACCGTCAAGCCTTAAGATTGTACGTGTGCAATATTTATATTAATTCAAACTTGGGTACACTTTTTTGTGGGTCACCCTGTATATTGATGAGTTATTACTTAATTAATTAATTATTTAATTCATAAGCAAATATTAATTTATAAATATATTTTTATTTCAGTAATAACTTTTAAATTTAATATTCATAATGTATTTTTATATTTCAAATATATTTTATCTAATTTAATAGCAAATTTATATATTTATATTATAAAAAAATCAACAATCTTTTCAACATTTACGAGTTCACAAAGATATTTTTACCTTTCACTATTGTATTTTCGTTTATTCTCTCAATGATAAATAATACAAATAAAATTAGGCTAAAGCATGTTTCCGTATAAAGTTTGCAATGCATTAATATTTACCTTATGAAAGAGATAGAAAGTTCTAATTTGAAATCTATTGGCGCTTCTGTTGAATTTAACTTTTTCCAATGAGAGTCAATCGAATTAAGAGGAGGAAAGTGTTAGCAATTAGAGACAATTAGTTTGCAATGGCGAGTATTCTGAAAATAATTAATAGAATTACCTTCAATTACAAAGGAGAAATGAATTGTAAATCTTATGACAATAAATTAAAAAAAGAATAAAATAATTTTATATTTTTTATGCACTTAATTTAATTTTGAATATATTACTCACTATTAGGTGTTTTATTAAAAATTAAGCATACATTTGTTTGATATAAGATTGAAAAAAATTATATGCAGGGGGATTTCATACTCTTCAATGCACTGTTGATAATCGTGAGCGGAGAGAATTCCTACGAGCAAAATGACTAACGAACAAAAAATATATCGGAAAAAATTCATAACGGTCAAAATTCCTAATGGACAAAAATTTTATCGGAAAAAATTCCTAATGGACAAAAATTTTATCGGAAAAATTCATAACGGACAAAATTCCTAATGGACAAAAATTTTATCGGAAAAAATTCCTAATGGACAAAAATTTTATCGGAAAAATTCATAACGGACAAAATTCCTAATGGACAAAAATTTTATCGGAAAAAATTCATAACGGAAAAAATTCCTAATGGACAAGATGCCTAACGTACAAGATGCCTAACGGAAAAAATGCTTTCGGATGAAATGCCTAACGAACAAAAGGCCTAACGGACAAAAGGCCTAACGAACAAAAGGCCTAAAATACATTACAAACTTATTACCAGTATGTAAATAGTGGACAAAAATGTATAATTTCTAATAAGTAAGACCAATTGGATACAAAGCTTTTTGTCTCTGTGAGAGTTTATCTAATCACATTGAATATGAATATTTGTAAGTCAGCGTGCTTAGTGTAAACACTGTCTTATTTCGCTGTGTTTGTGGTTTATCACTAAAATGTTTGTTCTATTTAACAAATCAATTGAATATAAGAATATTCCTTTATTTTGACTTTTTTTATTAGATATCTTTAATCATTTTCTTCTATTTTGATTTTTCTATTAGATATCCATAATTATCTCATTCTATTTCGATTTTAAAATAGTATTTATTTATTAGATAAGTATAATCATCTTACACTTTTACGATTTTTTCAAAATATTGTTTATCCTTTTAGATAGCTGTAATCATCTTCAATCTATACTCTACAATGATGTTTATAGTTGCTTTTGAAATTCTAAAGCAAGTTTGGTAATTTCATTGTTTATATAAGTTAGTACTGTCCTGCAATTAACTACTCTGGTTATACAAAATCCCGTTTATATTTGTTTTATATAACTGTATACCTTAATATTAGAAGTACTGTTGAAAGAAATATACTACAGCATTTCTTATGAAATGTAACTGAGACGTAGCATATATTATTTACTTAGGTTTTACCAAAAAAAATTTAAATATTATTTGATTATCAATGATAAGATTTGTTACAATATTATGTATACTGTTCTTTATTTACCAATAATCATTTCATTACAGATATAACTTCAATAATTTCTATCCGGCTCTTTTATTTAAATATGGAGTTTATTCTTTTATTCTCTTTCCAACATTCTCTTAAGTCATTATCTTACTATTTTTATTCTCTATATTCATATATTTTGTCCCTTAGGCATTTGGTATATTGCTCGAAAACAAATGCTCGAAAGACAATTGCTCGAAAACAATTGCTCGAAAAACAATTGCTCGAATGAACAATTGTTCGAATGAACAATTGCTCGAAATAAAATTGCTCGAACGAACTAATGACAGAATGAACAATTGCTCGAATGATCAATCGTTCAGATAATATAAAATAAATAAAGTACAGTTATTATTAATTACTAATTAGAAACAAGGACGGTTAGGTGCAGCTAATCGAAGAGATTTCACTTCGTGATTTTCGACTGTGGGATATATTTCTCTAATTAACAATTGCTCAAATAATCAAATTTCGAATAATTGAATGCTTAATGTAAAAGAAGAGGAAAAGTCATCCAGATAATATCTACCAAAAAGAGAAATTGGAAAGTGGCACGATTACCAGAGGTCATACTAAATATTCCCATAGTCCGAGTTGCTATATAAAACCTAACAACCCTAACCTAGTCCCAAGAACATCTCGTCAGAGCCCAGTGAAGTTATTAACTGACAAAAAAAAAATTACTGTATACCCAAAATTGCTGCAGTATTCCTGTTCAATAAAAATAATGAAACCAGGAAGATTAAAATTTAAAAAACAGTATTGTGATTGATAGTAAATAGAGATGAAAAATATGAAATACAGTTATTATAAATTACTATTTAGAAATCAGGATGGTTAGGTACAGCTAATTTTAGTGATCCAACTTCATAATTTACTGACCTTTATTAATTTGGACACTGTGAGCAATTTGATCATTCGAGCAATTTTTCATGAGAGCAATTGTTCTTTCTGTCGATTGTTCGTTCGAGCAATTGTCTTTCGAGCAATTGTTCATTCGAGCAATTGTTCATCCGAGCAATTACTTTTCGAGCAATTGTTTTCGACCAATTGTTTTCAAGCAATTGTTTTCGAGCAATTGTCTTTCGAGCAATTGTTTTCGAGTAATTGTCTTTCGAACAATTGTTTTCGAGCAATTGTTTTTCGAGCAATTGTTTTTCGAGCAATTGTTTTCGAGCTATCGTCTTTCGAGCAATTTACCTAGATCCAAATTAGCTGAACTAATCAAGTGACTGGTAGTTAATTGCTGTAATTAGCTACAGTTTGAAGTCATTGGTTCGGGTCAAACTACAAAAATAGTAATAGGTTTTATATTCAACAGATTACTGTTCTATTTATCAAATTTATTCAAATAAACCAAGGATGAAAACCGGAAAAAAGATAAACCCTGAAAAACCCATCGCACATTATTCTGGATTTCATTTACATTAAATATAATAACAAATATTACTGATTTAAAATAATTTTTTTTTTAGAATTTACCATAGTTGCCCCATAATGCCACTCGCTATGAGGTACTTTTCACCATAGTGATGATTAGAACAAATACTTCTAAGATCAAACACAACTAACTCCTCTCTACTAAAAGGTATTTATTATATCTCTGAAAAAGGAAAACTCCGATATTCCAGAGCTGCATAGTGGAGGACAGTTAGCTTCAGATATGGAGAAGTACTTAACTTTTTACTAACTGAGACTTTTAACTATCTGAGACTTTTAACTAACTGAGACTTTTAACTAACTGAGACTTTTAACTAACTGAGACTTTTAACTAACTGAGACTTTTAACTAACTGAGACTTTTAACTAACTGAGACTTTTAACTAACTGAGACTTTTAACTAACTGAGACTTTTAACTAACTGAGACTTTTAACTAACTGAGACTTTTAACTAACTGAGACTTTTAACTAACTGAGACTTTTAACTAACTGAGACTTTTAACTAACTGAGACTTTTAACTAACTGAGACTTTTAACTAACTGAGACTTTTAACTAACTGAGACTTTTAACTAGCTGAGACTTTTAACTAGCTGAGACTTTTAACTAACTGAGACTTTTAACTAACTGAGACTTTAATAATTGACCAGCAATGAGAGTTTTGGAGAGTAAAGTAACATGGTTTTAACTTTAACTGACAGATATATAATCCAATATGGTTATGAAACAGAACTTTATTTTCTATAACATTGACTTATACGTTATAATAAAAAAATCGTCAATTTCTACAAGTAATTGATTGTAGAATCTGTTTTTCCTGACAGGTCCACTTGTCAGGATGTTTTCCTGGCGACAGGAGAGAAAATTGCCTGTCAGTTTCAGCAGAGTCTCTGAATCAGTCTTTGTGTTGAAGAACTAAAGTGAGTTAAAAAGAAGTCAATTTGAGACTAAGCCACCTCAGCAAACTCAATGTTTTACTGCCACGAAGGTGATAACATCATTTGGTTGGAATAACAGAATAACAATATCAGTAGTATTCGCATTGTTCTGTTATAGGTTTGCCACGTTATTATAGGAAGAATTGACATAGAGACTTGAATTCACTACAAAAAATTGTCCTATTAATATTTTTTGCATGTTACTTTGTTCGTCATAAATTGCCATCATTTTGGTACATATTAAAAATGTCCAAACTAGTTTTTATAATGCTGATGATGCTGATCAGACTGATGTTATGATATGCTGTCAAATGTGAGGGGAGAACTAATCTGATAGTTATACCAGACAAGTACTATCGCCCTCTGTTCTAACTATCCCTCTGTTCTAACTATCCCTCTGTTCTAACTATCCCTCTGTTCTAACTATCCCTCTGTTCTAACTATCCCTCTGTTCTAACTATCCCTCTGTTCTAACTATCCCTCTGTTCTAACTATCCCTCTGTTCTAACTATCCCTCTGTTCTAACTATCCCTCTGTTCTAACTATCCCTCTGTTCTAACTATCCCTCTGTTGTAACTATCCCTCTGCTCTAACTATCCCTCTGTTCTAAGTATCCCTCTGTTCTAAGTATCCCTCTGTTCTAACTATCCCTCTGTTCTGACTATCACGGTTCAACAGATGCAAGTTTATTCTAGCAATATATGAGATTGATGGTAGAACATATTATGCAAAATTTTATGGCTCAAAATTTAGAACCGATTTGATATCATTTTCAAATCTTCCCGTAAAATCTATTATATTTAAAATGATCAAATTATACGACAACTCCTAGTCCATAAAAAATCTATGGATGTATTTTCTTCAATTTTCTAATTACAAGTTGATGATAATCAGTCAGATTAATTAATAAAGATTTTCTAATAGCAATATGCTGTAATTTTCTGTGTTTCTCCTTTTTAGGAATGTTGAGTATAGAGATTAGTAATAAATCAAGAATATGAAACAGATAACACATCAATTAAAGACTAGCAGACAGATAAAAATACATCAGATTATATCTGAGGTCAGTACCGATCTTTTTTCCAAACGTTACTTTTGAATAGCAGCCAATATTTGCAAACAACATAACTCCTGTGGAATCTTTCCGACAAAAGTGACTGGGCTCAATAGACATTATTTTGGCACATAAAATGGAGCACTGAAAGATCTATTAATAAACAAATGGCTGTATCTCCTCCATCTACAGTCGCTTGGTAAGAATTAATGTCTTCAGGCTTAACTCTTGTTTATTGTTGAGTTTGACTCGCTTTAAAAAAACGTTGTTATTTATTTGTAAATTCCGGGAAGAAGTCGTATAGTTAGTTCGATCAGTTGTACCGAATATATTTGCAGTAAGTTATAGGTTTTTAAAGTTGTAAGTTTCAAAACTTTCTCGATGATATTGTATTATTGATGATGTAGAAAAATGACAAGTGTACATTTTCTGTGTATGGTTGACTTGAAACAATAAGATACTTCTCCGCCCATTGTAACCTTGATTTCTTTTGTGTATTCTTCGAAAGTGGCCTGGGTACAGGTGGAACATGAGAGGAGATTAGTTTCAGTATTGTACAGTGAGTGGTTTTTGAGGAGTTTCTACATCGAAAACTGCATTACTGGTTTCCAAAGGTTTCTTTTAGAGTTCTATCTTGATTAAGGACAAGTTATGTCTCGTAGCTACTTTGTTTTTGTCCTTATCCTTGTGAGTAATCTTCTTTATGGGGGTATCCAGCGGATTTGCCGAAAACGAATTCACTGAAACCAAATTCACCGCCAAGCCTGATTCTCCAAATAAGGATTTGCGGAAACCAAAATTTGCCGAAAACAGATTCGTCGAAGTGAGGATTTGCCTAAAGACAAATTTGCCGAAAGACTTATTCAAAACAAAAAGTAAATTTACACAAAAGTTACAGAAATGAAACAAAACAACGAAATCATAATCCTTAGTAACACTAGATGATCCTTTGTTCTGTCTCTTTGCAGGGTACAGGAACATAACGGGTATATAAACTAGTAGACGACGCAAAAATATGACGCCACCAAAGCAATACTTTTCTTGTTTGTGACCGAGCGGCTCATAATTACTCGTATTTGCATGTTAATATCAAGAAGTTTAAAATCATTTTATAAGGGTTTCGCGTAAAAGAAAAGCGAAAATAACGATTGAACCTCAAAGTTGAATATATAGATATAATTCGGGTGTGTTTTTATTGTTCATTTCTTTTACTTATAAAAAACAGGGTCTTGAACAAATGCTACCTAGGGGAGCCTAAACTAGTGCTAGTTAACTGCTAAATTGTAGTTCTATGAATAACAATTAAGGAATATTATAATAATGTAAATACAATTTAACCATTGTCTAGATAGTAATTGATAAGAAAATATTTTAATTTAGAAGTGACTAAGTGTAAGTAGGTTGTCCCATGTTTCAAAGTGTGGTTAAAATCGCCATTTCCAGTCACCCGGTGGTCACGTCAAACTAGATTCGATGAGCTGATTACCATACCCTATATATTACTGTTCCCTGGTTTAAGTAGTCATCTCTGGGGGGATTAAGATACGCTATTGTTAAGTTACCTTGTATTGTCTCTATTGTAATTGCTAGTAATTCAGTGTGGAAATTGTCATGAAGTCTGTAAATAATGTCTTTTGTGATTGCTATTATTGCTCTGCTATTGTTTTTTTAATATTTTGTTACTGAATATTGTATTTTAAGTGATGTGATGGAAACACTGATAATAATAATACTGTAAATGTTTGATAGTGCAAATCTATTGCCGATCCAGTTACTAACATTGTGTTGTACTATTTATTGTTAGGTTGTAAATATCAAGTATATGGTTCATTAGTAGTTAAGGTAGAAGAGACTAACCCATATTTTAAATTCGTGGTGTTCAAGTAACTGCATTGTGTCATGTTTGTTAAATGTCGCCCATTTGTTTATATTCAGTTCTTTAATTATTATTTTTGCGTATGCCCTGTCCCACTGTAAAGTAACTTTCTTGAATAAATGTATAATAATTTGTAAACAATCAACTGAGGTGAATTATAAAAACAATTTCAATTTAAGAATTCAAAGTTGTGAATTTACGTTCAAGATCTTCAATGTATGAACGTTGAAAATATAAGAACGCTAAATCTAAAAATAACTCGAATTAGCAATTTCAAATCATTTCTCTCGCATAGGGTTTTAAGCGTATGAACACTTTCAAAAATAATGTAAGAAAATACTGGTTGAAATTAATTAGTCAATGGGGGGGGGGGGGGCTATGCCAGACAGATCTAAAAGTAGTGGGAAGGGGGGACCAGTATGGTCAGAAGAGGGGGAATGAACCTAGGTTCGAAAAGGAAAGAAAGTAAAAGAACAAAGGCGAAAAGATCGCATTGTTTGAGTGGGGAGTAGGTATGAGGTGAAGTTTTAAATCAGCTGAATTGAGTTTTTAACCCATCAGGGCTATTTATTTTTTGGTTAAAAGTGATAGAAGGTTTTAGTGTGAAAGTTTTCTATTGTGTTTGATCAGTAGTGTGATCTATATACAGTTTTTTTTTTTTTTTTTTTTTTTGTAACAAAGAACGCAGAACAAGTAACAAGAACGAGAACAAAGAACAAGAACAAGTAATTATAAGTATTTACAATTATATAATATTTACAAGGTAGATTTAAAGCCGCTTGAAACTTCGTTCTCTCCCCCGAGTGTGGTTACTGGGGCTCCTCCTCTTCGCCACACCCGGGTACTGAGAGTAGCGTAGGGTGGGTTAAAAGACTATTGTTACAAATTTTAATAGTGTTCAACACTCGGACCATTGTGGTTCTCTCCCACGAGTGGGTTAATGAGGTTCCTCCTCTTCACCACACTCCTGTACTGGGAGAAGTGAGTTGTTGAATAGTGAAATAAGCAGTAAGCATGCGACATGAGGTTCTCTCCCAACGGCTGTGGCTACTGAGGCAACGTCCCCTTCACCACAACCGCGTACTGGGAGATGCTGAAAGTTGGAGATGTTGCTTTGAACACAGATTTTGAGGTTCTCTCCCAACGGGCGTGGATACTGGGACAACGTTCTCTTCACCACACCCGCGTACTGGGAGAAGCGTGTTTTGGTTAAATAAAAATTTGATTACGTACATAGGTTATTACTAAAAAATAAAGAATATGATGCATGAAAAAAGAAAATATATAGTCGTCTTAGCCAGTCTTATTTGTATAATGGAATGGGTGGATCTGATAGTGCTATTTTTTTGCTACTTGGATAAATGTGATTTTTTGCTGTGGAATTGAATGGTTTGGATTGGGAAACTATTGTAAAGAGTTGGGTTATTTATTTGGATTTTGTTCCAGATATTGCTTGCGAGATTGTGGAGATATGTTGATGGGGTCTAGATTGGTTTGTTGGTGAAGAGTTTGAGATGGGATTTTGTCTATTAATCTATTGCCTGTAATGAATCGGATTGCTTTGT
The DNA here is from genome assembly GCA_947561585.1 of Caprella mutica. NCBI lineage: Eukaryota > Metazoa > Arthropoda > Malacostraca > Amphipoda > Caprellidae > Caprella > Caprella mutica. Next base: position 95,741 of record CANNZV010002753.1, on the reverse strand, counting down.
TTGAATCGGATTGCTACAACATAACGATGCAAGAAGAAGAATACATTATAAATTTAACGTCATTTGCTATAGTGATAAAAACACTTTTATAACATAATTCAATTGTAAGAAATAAAACATCTTGATGAATTCCTTAGTTATAAGCAGTTCAATTCGGGTTTCCTTTTGTGTGGTCTATATTGTATACTTGACAGACAATTGATAAATGAAAACATAGAGTAGTTACCCTTCAAGTAAAAATGATATAATTTCATTATTCATTCCGAATGAATTTACTATAGTTTATTCCAATTTTATCCTTAATGATCATTTTTAAGAAACATTTACCATATAGATATGTTAATATTCCAACACTTGTAATTTTTCCTTTTTTGTTAAATACTCTCAGTTCAAAAGCTACTGTCTTTTCTTTTCCGCACTATTGACTAATGATGATAGATCAGTCATCAAACAGTTCTCTCAGAGGAAAGTTATCTAGTGTGAACGCTCTCACCGTTGCACTTTATAAACTCTCTTAGGATTGTTATTATTGCCGCTTATTTCAAATTTCTTTCACATATTTCCTACTGGCGCTGATTTTTATGTATATAATTCATATTTAATCAGTTGTCTCTGGATTTTGATGATTTGCTAAGCGCCCACACGGGGCCTTAGGCAAATGGAAGGACCAGCGCTTTTCCTTCTAATTGCCTCTATTCCTTTCCACTGCGTGACATCTCCCGAGGGGGCGGGGCCTAGCCTTGCCTACTCACTGCCATTGGCGACTTGGGCCATTGGTTAGTTAAACCTCTTGTCACGTGTTGGCATAGCTTAGTTTAGCCATTTTTATTTTAGGTAGGAAATAACTTAAAAACCCCAAAAAAATTATTATAGGGTTTTCAGTCTTAAATCTATTAGTCTATTTTCTGTATCTCTTTTTTCCAGTTTTGTAAATATTTTTTCTTTCTTTTCTATCCTCTACAAAGCGCTGCCTCCTTTCCGCTTGGGGCCCCGTACACCCCAAGTTTATTACAAGTCCCTTGTATTTGTTATATTTATATCATAATTTCGGTAGTTTACCACTACCCGTTAAGTAGGTCACATATTTAATTATTACTAGGTAGGTCAGGCATTTACTGTTATTAGGTAGGTAGGACATGTTAGGACAATACAACAGGGGCCCTGGTGGCCCCACACCCTCCAACTCAAATAGGAAAAGCTACAAAATACTACTTAGGAAAATTAATCCCAATACCCCAACAACACATGAACAGATACTTAGAGTTACTTTTGGAGACATAGACACCCCCTAACCCAAATCAAAGACACCCACAATGTTTTTTATGCCCACACTGACAAGCAAGAAAATATTGACAAACTAATCACCCCCGCTTCCATCCAGTCCCTCCGTACTATCAATCTCGAACCATCTATTCCCCATGAACTGAGAGCCAAGAGGTCTGTGTTCGTTCGACAGCTCGACCATTCGGTCGGCAGTCGGACAGCTGACGAGCTGAAGGCCGAGCTTGAGCGAAACCACCCTTGGCTCCAGGTCAGAGAGGTTACCAAAATTAAACAATATACACACGTTCTAAAACTCCAACTACAAGATACTGCAATGGCCAATAGAATTATTACAGATGGACTACTACTTTTCAACACCCGCATTTCCCCCCACCAATGTTCCATAGAAAAATTCACCCACATCTTGATATGCTACAAATGCTACAAATTCAATAGCCACATTACTAAAGAATGCACATCCACTAAAATAGTTTGTTCAGAATGCGCCAATGAAGGCCACACCCACATAGACTGCAAATCCCCTCACAAATCCTGTCTCAACTGTAATCAACCCCATAGAACCCTAGCAGCCAGTTGCCCACACAGAAAAGAAACCATAAAGACAATAGATTCAAACCACAAACAACAACAACAAATAACTGAAAATGATACATATGCAAAAATAGTCAAAACAACAGTCAAAAACACACAACCAAAACAAATAAATATATCATCAAACATGGACATTAAACTAATAGCACTCATTTTAGAAGCACATATAGCCACATTAACCGGAAAAAAGAGATTCGGAGAAACACTCTCCGAATCTCTAAAACTAAATTACGACATTGACGCCAAATTTCCAGACCGTGACTCGCAAGAAATACTAAATATATACTTTGATAAATCTGACGACTCGACGACCCAACGCATGGAAACTGACAATATACCCTCAACTGACACTGACGACGGACCCTCAACAAAACCAATATCAAAAAAGACTAAGAAGAGACATATGTAGAACAACCCCTCCAACTAAGAATGAACAACCCTCACCACAAAAACAAAAGACCGCGAAAGAAGACAGAACAGACATACCTTCACCAAAAGCACAAAGACAAGACGACCGATCCCGCAATAGACAACGAACTCAATCCATATCCGAAAAACATACTAGATCAAATTCAATCACATCCCACAAAATACATTCTATAGACAACGCTCACACAAAACCAGACGAAACATATTAGTTATCGACGAAACGACTTCGACTTATATCAACTACTGTCACAGGGGAAAATTAAAATCGGGGTAATAGACAGGGCTTATCCAACTCGATGCAATACAACTTCTTGACCACGACGAATACGAAAAAAGGACCAACATATTCTTTCTAAGTTACTAATGACTGACAGACTTAATATTTATGACTTGACTATTATGCAGCATAATGTACGAAATTGGACTACTAACAGATTTGCTCTCTCAAACATTTACAATAATATCAATCCAGACGTAATTTTAATCAACGAACACTCCATTAAATCAGGCAATAGCTTCAAAATATTTAACTACAACACCATATATAGCAACAAAAAAGACGAAAACAATAGCGGATCAGCAATAGCCATTAGGAAAAATTTAACTTACAGACTGCACGACAATTTTCATACGGACTTACTAGCAATTACAATAGAAACAATACAAGGCAACATTACAACAGCGACGACTTACAATCCACCTAGAGACGACTATTTAAATTACATTGACTTTCACACACTATTACATGACCACAGACCGACGATAATAATAGCAGACTAAAACGCACGACATTTTGGACTCAACAACAGAAGGTCAAACAACACGGGCAGACAATTAATAAAAATAATGCAAAAATACAACCATGGACCAGATTTTCCGACTTTCATAGGTCCCACAGGCAGTATGAACCCAGACATTGTTTTAACTAATAATACATTTCATTATAATCTCCATCTTGCACCAGGCCCCCTAACCCCTTCAGACCATATCCCCATCATAGCTAAATTATCAACATCACTCATTCATTACCCTATCAAACCTCGACAACAATTCCATAAAACCAACTGGGACATGTATAAGACAATTTTATCGAACTTCAACTTAGATATGAAACACGACGCAACTACAAACGACATCGACGACTATATATACAAATGGACTGACGCAATCACTGACGCAACAAATCAAACAACACCAACAATTTACAAAAGAGCAATACCCGGAGTTCGACCAGACAACACAATTTTACAACTCCAAGCTGACTACAATAGATTACTAGATAATATTACAACATACGGACCATCAATAGACAAATACAGGCAAATGCACAGACTACAGACTACCATTCAACAAGTATATAGGGACAAACGGGCTACGACATGGGAACAACTTATAAATGACTTAGATTTAGAAGACGACCCTAGTAAATTTTGGAAAACAATCAAACGACTACAAGGAAACAACAAACAAACAGCACCATATTTGACAGACGACAACGGACAAAAATACAACTCAGACAATGAAAAAGAATACATTTTTAGGCAGCATTTTTCACAAATTTTTACGGACGACCGACAGCAAGACAACGACTTTACCAACGAAATTGAACAACACATGTCTACAATAGACGAAATAGTATCACCATTTGACACAGCCGACATTAATAGACTCCAACAATCATTTCCACCAATCACAATAGAAGAATACAAGAAGACTCTAAAAGACATTTAAAAATAAAGCCCCAGGACCCAGTAAAATAAAACTTCTTCAATTACAAAATTTACCCCCAAATATGACCAGCACTCATACCAATATTCAACCTTTCCATTTCATTAGGCTATTTCCCCAAACCTTTCAAAAAAGCAATCATGATCCTTATTCCTAAATCCAATATCAACCAAAACAAAACAAAAAACTATGGACCCATTTCATTATTAGACATACATGGCAAGATTTTAGACAAGATAATTAACAATAGACTGAACCACAAACTGCAACAATCAGAGAACATCAACATTAGGCAACATGGATTTAGGGCTCATAGGGGAACACATACAGCTTTAGCAACTTTAAATGAAACAATTTCTAGTGACATTAGGTTAGGGAACAACATCGACTTAGTATTTAGGGACGTTGCCAAGGCCTTTGATAAGGTCTGGCACAATGGACTCAAATTTAAAATAACTTTACTAGGACTTGATGACTGTATGACGAAGACTTTATGCAACTACCTCGACGACCGATATGCATCAATAAGAATAGGCAACCACGTAGGACCGGAATTCCCCTTAAAGACAGGCGTCCCCCAGGGTGCCTGTCTCTCCCCAACTCTTTACAGTTACTACACACACGACATACCTGACCCAATACCCAAGACTGACTATATATTATTTGCTGACGACATTACACAAATTATTTCAACTAGGGACAATTTTAGATACTCAGGGAAACTGACAGAACGTGCAATACGACAAATTAACGACTATGAACAACGATGGAAAATAAGGACAAATGTGGGGAAATTTAATTTGATCAACATAGGTAGGACATAGTATAGATGGGGGGAACAGTAGTGCCATACAAAAGGGAAGGGAAAGTATTAGGGTTAACAGTTAATAGACTAGGGTTCACACCACAAATAGCACAAAGGAAAGCAATAGCACAAAATAGACTCGGCAAACTAGATAGATTTAGGGACCTTAGCCAACACACTAAAAAGTACTTATACACAGCAACAGTCCGATCCACCCTCCTCTACCCCACCATTCCCCTTCACACCATCTCAAAAACCCAAATGACACAATTCCAACGACTACAGAACAAAGCAATCCGATTCATTACAGGCAATAGATTAATAGACAAAATCCCATCTCAAACTCTTCACCAACAAACCAATCTAGACCCCATCAACATATCTCCACAATCTCGCAAGCAATATCTGGAACAGAATCCAAATAAACAACCCAACTCTTTACAATAGTTTCCCAATCCAAACCAATCAATTCCACAGCAAAAAATCACATTTTCCAAGTAGCAAAAAAATAGCACTATCAGATCCACCCATTCCATTATACAAATAAGACTGGCTAAGACGACTATATATTTTCTTTTTTCATGCATCATATTCTTTATTTTTTAGTAATAACCTATGTACGTAATCAAATTTTTATTTAACCAAAACACGCTTCTCCCAGTACGCGGGTGTGGTGAAGAGAACGTTGTCCCAGTATCCACGCCCGTTGGGAGAGAACCTCACAATCTGTGTTCAAAGCAACATCTCCAACTTTAAGCATCTCCCAGTACGCGGTTGTGGTGAAGAGGACGTTGCCTCAGTAGCCACAGCCGTTGGGAGAGAACCTCATGTCGCATGCTTACTGCTTATTCGATTCAACAACTCACTTCTCCCAGTACACGAGTGTGGTGAAGAGGAGGAACCTCATTAACCCACTCGTGGGAGAGAACCACAAAGGTCCGAGTGTTGAAAACTATTAAAATCTGTAACAAAAGTCTTTTAACCCACCCTACGCTACTCTCAGTACCCGGGTGTGGCGAAGAGGAGGAGCCCCAGTAACCACATTCGGGGGAGAGAACGAAGTTTCAAGCGGCTTTAAATCTACCTTGTAAAAATTATATAATTGTAAATACTTATAATTACTTGTTCTTGTTCTTTGTTCTCGTTCTTGTTACTTGTTCTGCGTTCTCTGTTACAAAAAAAAAAAAAAAAAAAACTGTATATATAGATCACACTACTGATCAAACACAATAGAAAACTTTCACACTAAAACCTTCTATCACTTTTAACCAAAAAATATATAGCCCTGAAGGGTTAAAAACTCATTTCAGCTGATTTAAAACTTCACCTCATACCTACTCCCCACTCAAACAATCAATGCGATCTTTTCGCCTTTGTGTCTTCTACTTTATTTCCTTTTCGAACCTAGGTTCATTCCCTCTCTTCTGACCATACTGGTCCCCCCTTCCCACTACTTTTAGATGATCTGTCTGGCATAGCCCCCCCCCCCCCCCCATTGACTAACTAATTTCAACCAGTATTTTCTTACATTATTTTTGAAAGTGTTCATACGCTTAAAACCCTATGCGAGAGAAATGATTTGAAATTGCTAATTCGAGTTATTTTTAGATTTAGCGTTCTTATATTTTCAACGTTCATACATTGAAGATCTTGAACGTAAATTCACAACTTTGAATTCTTAAATTGAAATTGTTTTCATAATTCACCTCAGTTGATTGTTTACAAATTATTATACATTTATTCAAGAAAGTTACTTTACAGTGGGACAGGGCATACGTAAAAATAATAATTAAAGAACTGAATATAAACAAATGGGCGACATTTAACAAACATGACACAATGCAGTTACTTGAACACCACGAATTTAAAATATGGGTTAGTCTCTTCTACCTTAACTACTAATGAACCATATACTTGATATTTACAACCTAACAATAAATAGTACAACACAATGTTAGTAACTGGATCGGCAATAGATTCGCACTATCAAACATTTACAGTATTATTATTATCAGTGTTTCCATCACATCACTTAAAATACAATATTCAGTAACAAAATATAAAAAAACAATAGCAGAGCAATAATAGCAATCACAAAAGACATTATTACAGACTTCATGACAATTTCCACACTGAATTACTAGCAATTACAATAGAGACAATACAAGGTAACTTAACAATAGCGTATCTTAATCCCCCCAGAGATGACTACTTAAACCAGGGAACAGTAATATATAGGGTATGGTAATCAGCTCATCGAATCTAGTTTGACGTGACCACCGGGTGACTGGAAATGGCGACTCTTACCACACTTTGGGACAACCTACTTACACTTAGTCACTTCTAAATTAAAATATTTTCTTATCAATTACTATCTAGACAATGGTTAAATTGTATTTACATTATTATAATATTCCTTAATTGTTATTCATAGAACTACAATTTAGCAGTTAACTAGCACTAGTTTAGGCTCCCCTAGGTAGCATTTGTTCAAGACCCTGTTTTTTATAAGTAAAAGAAATGAACAATAAAAACACACCCGAATTATATCTATATATTCAACTTTGAGGTTCAATCGTTATTTTCGCTTTTCTTTTACGCGAAACCCTTATAAAATGATTTTAAACTTCTTGATATTAACATGCAAATACGAGTAATTATGAGCCGCTCGGTCACAAACAAGAAAAGTATTGCTTTGGTGTGTCATATTTTTGCGTCGTCTACTAGTTTATATACCCGTTATGTTCCTGTACCCTGCAAAGAGACAGAACAAAGGATCATCTAGTGTTACTAAGGATTATGATTTCGTTGTTTTCTTTCATTTCTGTAACTTTTGTGTAAATTTACTTTTTGTTTTGAATAAGTCTTTCGGCAAATTTGTTTTTCGGCAAATCCTCACTTCGACTAATCTGTTTTCGGCAAATTTTGGTTTCCGCAAATCCTTATTTGGAGAATCAGGCTTGGCGGTGAATTTGGTTTCAGTGAATTCGTTTTCGGCAAATCCGCTGGATACCCCCATAAAGAAGATTACTCACAAGGATAAGGACAAAAACAAAGTAGCTACGAGACATAACTTGTCCTTAATCAAGATAGAACTCTAAAAGAAACCTTTGGAAACCAGTAATGCAGTTTTCGATGTTGAAACTCCTCAAAAACCACTCACTGTACAATACTGAAACTAATCTCCTCTCATGTTCCACCTGTACCCAGGCCACTTTCGAAGAATACACAAAAGAAATCAAGGTTACAATGGGCGGAGAAGTATCTTATTGTTTCAAGTCAACCATACACAGAAAATGTACACTAGTCATTTTTCTACATCATCAATAATACAATATCATCGAGAAAGTTTTGAAACTTACAACTTTAAAAACCTATAACTTACTGCAAATATATTCGGTACAACTGATCGAACTAACTATACGACTTCTTCCCGGAATTTACAAATAAATAACAACGTTTTTTTTAAGCGAGTCAAACTCAACAATAAACAAGAGTTAAGCCTGAAGACATTAATTCTTACCAAGCGACTGTAGATGGAGGAGATACAGCCATTTGTTTATTAATAGATCTTTCAGTGCTCCATTTTATGTGCCAAAATAATGTCTATTGAGCCCAGTCACTTTTGTCGGAAAGATTCCACAGGAGTTATGTTGTTTGCAAATATTGGCTGCTATTCAAAAGTAACGTTTGGAAAAAAGATCGGTACTGACCTCAGATATAATCTGATGTATTTTTATCTGTCTGGTAGTCTTTAATTGATGTGTTATCTGTTTCATATTCTTGATTTATTACTAATCTCTATACTCAACATTCCTAAAAAGGAGAAACACAGAAAATTACAGCATATTGCTATTAGAAAATCTTTATTAATTAATCTGACTGATTATCATCAACTTGTAATTAGAAAATTCAAGAAAATACATCCATAGATTTTTTATGGACTAGGAGTTGTCGTATAATTTGATCATTTTAAATATAATAGATTTTACGGGAAGATTTGAAAATGATATCAAATCGGTTCTAAATTTTGAGCCATAAAATTTTGCATAATATGTTCTACCATCAATCTCATATATTGCTAGAATAAACTTGCATCTGTTGAACCGTGATAGTCAGAACAGAGGGATAGTTAGAACAGAGGGATAGTTAGAACAGAGGGATACTTAGAACAGAGGGATAGTTAGAACAGAGGGATACTTAGAACAGAGGGATAGTTAGAACAGAGGGATAGTTACAACAGAGGGATACTTAGAACAGAGGGATAGTTAGAACAGAGGGATAGTTAGAACAGAGGGATAGTTAGAACAGAGGGATAGTTAGAACAGAGGGATAGTTAGAACAGAGGGATAGTTAGAACAGAGGGATAGTTAGAACAGAGGGATAGTTAGAACAGAGGGATAGTTAGAACAGAGGGATAGTTAGAACAGAGGGATAGTTAGAACAGAGGGATAGTTAGAACAGAGGGATAGTTAGAACAGAGGGATAGTTAGAACAGAGAGATAGTTAGAACAGAGGGATAGTTACAGCAGAGGGATAGTTAGAACAGAGGGATAGTTAGAACAGAGGGATTGTTAGAACAGAGGGATAGTTAGAACAGAGGGATAGTTAGAACAGAGGGATAGTTACAGCAGAGGGATAGTTAGAACAGAGGGATAGTTAGAGCAGAGGGATAGTTAGAACAGAGGGATAGTTACAGCAGAGGGATAGTTAGAACAGAGGGATAGTTAGAACAGAGGGAGGGATAGTTAGAACAGAGAGATAGTTACAACAGAGGGATAGTTAGAACAGAGGGATAGTTAGAACAGAGGGATAGTTAGAACAGAGGGATAGTTAGAACAGAGGGATAGTTAGAACAGAGGGATAGTTACAGCAGAGGGATAGTTAGAACAGAGGGATAGTTAGAACAGAGGGATAGTTAGAACAGAGGGATAGTTAGAACAGAGGGATAGTTAGAACAGAGGGATAGTTAGAACAGAGGGATAGTTAGAACAGAGAGAAAGTTAGAACAGAGGGATAGTTAGAACAGAGGGATAGTTAGAACAGAGGGATAGTTAGAACAGAGGGATAGTTAGAACAGAGGGATAGTTAGAACAGAGGGATAGTTAGAACAGAGGGCGATAGTACTTGTCTGGTATAACTATCAGATTAGTTCTCCCCTCACATTTGACAGCGTATCATAACATCAGTCTGATCAGCATCATCAGCATTATAAAAACTAGTTTGGACATTTTTAATATGTACCAAAATGATGGCAATTTATGACGAACAAAGTAACATGCAAAAAATATTAATAGGACAATTTTTTGTAGTGAATTCAAGTCTCTATGTCAATTCTTCCTATAATAACGTGGCAAACCTATAACAGAACAATGCGAATACTACTGATATTGTTATTCTGTTATTCCAACCAAATGATGTTATCACCTTCGTGGCAGTAAAACATTGAGTTTGCTGAGGTGGCTTAGTCTCAAATTGACTTCTTTTTAACTCACTTTAGTTCTTCAACACAAAGACTGATTCAGAGACTCTGCTGAAACTGACAGGCAATTTTCTCTCCTGTCGCCAGGAAAACATCCTGACAAGTGGACCTGTCAGGAAAAACAGATTCTACAATCAATTACTTGTAGAAATTGACGATTTTTTTATTATAACGTATAAGTCAATGTTATAGAAAATAAAGTTCTGTTTCATAACCATATTGGATTATATATCTGTCAGTTAAAGTTAAAACCATGTTACTTTACTCTCCAAAACTCTCATTGCTGGTCAATTATTAAAGTCTCAGTTAGTTAAAAGTCTCAGTTAGTTAAAAGTCTCAGCTAGTTAAAAGTCTCAGCTAGTTAAAAGTCTCAGTTAGTTAAAAGTCTCAGTTAGTTAAAAGTCTCAGTTAGTTAAAAGTCTCAGTTAGTTAAAAGTCTCAGTTAGTTAAAAGTCTCAGTTAGTTAAAAGTCTCAGTTAGTTAAAAGTCTCAGTTAGTTAAAAGTCTCAGTTAGTTAAAAGTCTCAGTTAGTTAAAAGTCTCAGTTAGTTAAAAGTCTCAGTTAGTTAAAAGTCTCAGTTAGTTAAAAGTCTCAGTTAGTTAAAAGTCTCAGTTAGTTAAAAGTCTCAGTTAGTTAAAAGTCTCAGTTAGTTAAAAGTCTCAGATAGTTAAAAGTCTCAGTTAGTAAAAAGTTAAGTACTTCTCCATATCTGAAGCTAACTGTCCTCCACTATGCAGCTCTGGAATATCGGAGTTTTCCTTTTTCAGAGATATAATAAATACCTTTTAGTAGAGAGGAGTTAGTTGTGTTTGATCTTAGAAGTATTTGTTCTAATCATCACTATGGTGAAAAGTACCTCATAGCGAGTGGCATTATGGGGCAACTATGGTAAATTCTAAAAAAAAAATTATTTTAAATCAGTAATATTTGTTATTATATTTAATGTAAATGAAATCCAGAATAATGTGCGATGGGTTTTTCAGGGTTTATCTTTTTTCCGGTTTTCATCCTTGGTTTATTTGAATAAATTTGATAAATAGAACAGTAATCTGTTGAATATAAAACCTATTACTATTTTTGTAGTTTGACCCGAACCAATGACTTCAAACTGTAGCTAATTACAGCAATTAACTACCAGTCACTTGATTAGTTCAGCTAATTTGGATCTAGGTAAATTGCTCGAAAGACGATAGCTCGAAAACAATTGCTCGAAAAACAATTGCTCGAAAAACAATTGCTCGAAAACAATTGTTCGAAAGACAATTACTCGAAAACAATTGCTCGAAAGACAATTGCTCGAAAACAATTGCTTGAAAACAATTGGTCGAAAACAATTGCTCGAAAAGTAATTGCTCGGATGAACAATTGCTCGAATGAACAATTGCTCGAAAGACAATTGCTCGAACGAACAATCGACAGAAAGAACAATTGCTCTCATGAAAAATTGCTCGAATGATCAAATTGCTCACAGTGTCCAAATTAATAAAGGTCAGTAAATTATGAAGTTGGATCACTAAAATTAGCTGTACCTAACCATCCTGATTTCTAAATAGTAATTTATAATAACTGTATTTCATATTTTTCATCTCTATTTACTATCAATCACAATACTGTTTTTTAAATTTTAATCTTCCTGGTTTCATTATTTTTATTGAACAGGAATACTGCAGCAATTTTGGGTATACAGTAATTTTTTTTTTGTCAGTTAATAACTTCACTGGGCTCTGACGAGATGTTCTTGGGACTAGGTTAGGGTTGTTAGGTTTTATATAGCAACTCGGACTATGGGAATATTTAGTATGACCTCTGGTAATCGTGCCACTTTCCAATTTCTCTTTTTGGTAGATATTATCTGGATGACTTTTCCTCTTCTTTTACATTAAGCATTCAATTATTCGAAATTTGATTATTTGAGCAATTGTTAATTAGAGAAATATATCCCACAGTCGAAAATCACGAAGTGAAATCTCTTCGATTAGCTGCACCTAACCGTCCTTGTTTCTAATTAGTAATTAATAATAACTGTACTTTATTTATTTTATATTATCTGAACGATTGATCATTCGAGCAATTGTTCATTCTGTCATTAGTTCGTTCGAGCAATTTTATTTCGAGCAATTGTTCATTCGAACAATTGTTCATTCGAGCAATTGTTTTTCGAGCAATTGTTTTCGAGCAATTGTCTTTCGAGCATTTGTTTTCGAGCAATATACCAAATGCCTAAGGGACAAAATATATGAATATAGAGAATAAAAATAGTAAGATAATGACTTAAGAGAATGTTGGAAAGAGAATAAAAGAATAAACTCCATATTTAAATAAAAGAGCCGGATAGAAATTATTGAAGTTATATCTGTAATGAAATGATTATTGGTAAATAAAGAACAGTATACATAATATTGTAACAAATCTTATCATTGATAATCAAATAATATTTAAATTTTTTTTGGTAAAACCTAAGTAAATAATATATGCTACGTCTCAGTTACATTTCATAAGAAATGCTGTAGTATATTTCTTTCAACAGTACTTCTAATATTAAGGTATACAGTTATATAAAACAAATATAAACGGGATTTTGTATAACCAGAGTAGTTAATTGCAGGACAGTACTAACTTATATAAACAATGAAATTACCAAACTTGCTTTAGAATTTCAAAAGCAACTATAAACATCATTGTAGAGTATAGATTGAAGATGATTACAGCTATCTAAAAGGATAAACAATATTTTGAAAAAATCGTAAAAGTGTAAGATGATTATACTTATCTAATAAATAAATACTATTTTAAAATCGAAATAGAATGAGATAATTATGGATATCTAATAGAAAAATCAAAATAGAAGAAAATGATTAAAGATATCTAATAAAAAAAGTCAAAATAAAGGAATATTCTTATATTCAATTGATTTGTTAAATAGAACAAACATTTTAGTGATAAACCACAAACACAGCGAAATAAGACAGTGTTTACACTAAGCACGCTGACTTACAAATATTCATATTCAATGTGATTAGATAAACTCTCACAGAGACAAAAAGCTTTGTATCCAATTGGTCTTACTTATTAGAAATTATACATTTTTGTCCACTATTTACATACTGGTAATAAGTTTGTAATGTATTTTAGGCCTTTTGTTCGTTAGGCCTTTTGTCCGTTAGGCCTTTTGTTCGTTAGGCATTTCATCCGAAAGCATTTTTTCCGTTAGGCATCTTGTACGTTAGGCATCTTGTCCATTAGGAATTTTTTCCGTTATGAATTTTTTCCGATAAAATTTTTGTCCATTAGGAATTTTGTCCGTTATGAATTTTTCCGATAAAATTTTTGTCCATTAGGAATTTTTTCCGATAAAATTTTTGTCCATTAGGAATTTTGTCCGTTATGAATTTTTCCGATAAAATTTTTGTCCATTAGGAATTTTTTCCGATAAAATTTTTGTCCATTAGGAATTTTGACCGTTATGAATTTTTTCCGATATATTTTTTGTTCGTTAGTCATTTTGCTCGTAGGAATTCTCTCCGCTCACGATTATCAACAGTGCATTGAAGAGTATGAAATCCCCCTGCATATAATTTTTTTCAATCTTATATCAAACAAATGTATGCTTAATTTTTAATAAAACACCTAATAGTGAGTAATATATTCAAAATTAAATTAAGTGCATAAAAAATATAAAATTATTTTATTCTTTTTTTAATTTATTGTCATAAGATTTACAATTCATTTCTCCTTTGTAATTGAAGGTAATTCTATTAATTATTTTCAGAATACTCGCCATTGCAAACTAATTGTCTCTAATTGCTAACACTTTCCTCCTCTTAATTCGATTGACTCTCATTGGAAAAAGTTAAATTCAACAGAAGCGCCAATAGATTTCAAATTAGAACTTTCTATCTCTTTCATAAGGTAAATATTAATGCATTGCAAACTTTATACGGAAACATGCTTTAGCCTAATTTTATTTGTATTATTTATCATTGAGAGAATAAACGAAAATACAATAGTGAAAGGTAAAAATATCTTTGTGAACTCGTAAATGTTGAAAAGATTGTTGATTTTTTTATAATATAAATATATAAATTTGCTATTAAATTAGATAAAATATATTTGAAATATAAAAATACATTATGAATATTAAATTTAAAAGTTATTACTGAAATAAAAATATATTTATAAATTAATATTTGCTTATGAATTAAATAATTAATTAATTAAGTAATAACTCATCAATATACAGGGTGACCCACAAAAAAGTGTACCCAAGTTTGAATTAATATAAATATTGCACACGTACAATCTTAAGGCTTGACGGTAGTAGAATCGATACATGAAAAAATCTAAACCTTAAATTTACTTCAACTCATTTTATAACTAATTATATATACGACTAGTGTACCCGTAAGTGAAAAATTCACGTATTTTCTAGTGTATTTTCCTGTTAAAAGTAACAGGTTTTTCAATAGTAATTTATTACCCGTTGTTCGGTTACTTTCATTGAATTGAAATCAATTAAAATTTACTTTCCTGCATAATTTGATACTATATTTAATAGAAAAAATTCATATTTAGAAATCGAATTAACTCAAAGAATTTAAATTTCATATCAATATATTCCCGTGAGTATCATAGTTACATTCTTCAGGTTTAATACCCGTCGTGTAAAAGCGGACACCAAATAAATAAATAAATAAATAAACACACTAAGGAAATTATTAGTATAGATATTTATATTAATTCTAAGTTGGGTACACTTTTTTGTGGGTCACCATGTATATTGGAGTTTCTATCAATGATGAATTATTTTTAAAATTTTGAATTATCAGAATGAATTAAAAGAGTTACAGTTGTATATCATATTTACTATTTTCATTTAAAAATCCAAGGATGTTGTGCATTATACTGTGTAGTGTTCATAATTATGTCCCAGAGATCAAGTTATGGTATATATTGTAAAGATTATGTATTTATACTGTAATTTACATACCTTCATTGTAAATCGAAACAAATGGATAATTCTTGTGGGTAATCATCATTTAAGATCATAAAAAAGCTTTACTATACTCTATTAATGCAAATCGACAAAATATATAGAAGTCCAATGTATATCCAATATAAATATAGGAATTTGATAGTGACATACCATTCGTAAAGCTGATGGAGTTTATATCGTGGTTTGTGAGTCTCTTCCAACTGATAGGTTTTATGTTAGTCAGTAAAGCCATCATATCGAATCGATGGCTAAATTATAGCCACTTAACAGCTTTAGAAGCCATCCACCCCATGATGACTGGAAGGCATTAGACTGCACTAGCGGGGGCTGCGGCCCTTGAAAACCTCTCAAATTATGTGATTCGAGTGACATTTCGAAGCAAGGATTTGAACCTCAAGAGGATCATTACTTTTTTATTTCGTCCCTGTGACTTGAAGATGAAATAACAGTGATTCCAATAGATTTATTACTATTACAAGTTTTTATTTCATTGCACATTAATTAATAAAAACAGTAATTACGACATCAACTGAAAGTAATATTTTTATGAAACTTATGATCATAGATTAATAATTATACGTGTTCATGAATATAGCTTTCCACGTTATATTTATTTATTTGAACAAAATGTTCTCTCACAATGTTTGTAAAATATCTGGAAAACACTGACAAAAAGACCAAAAAAACAAACAAATTATACGGTGCTAGGAATATTATCGCCGGGAAAATTACGACTGGGAAGATTGCCATCGTAGGAAAATTGTAACCTTAATATTATTCATATTATTCTTTTTGTCACTATCGAATTTGGCCAAATGACACCTGGCCAACCGGATATTTGGCCGAAAGACATTTGACCGAACGGCCATTTGACCAAAATTTTTAAAATAATGAAGTGAATAACAGTCATTTGAAATTGTTAAAACTTTTAGAATTGTTAAATTTAAAACTATTATTTAAAGAAAAATGGTTAACCTAATTTTTAACCTCCACTTATCAATGTTTATTAATAAATTCAAATTATTGGGCAATAACGTCAACGCGGGCATTGCCCCGCACTTAGTGAACAAGTCCAATTATCTCTAAAACTAGTACAGATAGAGAAGATCTGTAAGATGCAAAAGAAAGAAATAGTCACTTATTTTATACAGACAAAACGGCTTAGCCTTTTGACCAATGGGTTAATAGTTATTCAACTTTTTCTAAAAAAAATTGCTACCCTAGCAAACCGGGCAATAGTCCCGCACCATTCAGGGAATTATCCCGCACTGCGGGGTAATGCCCTGCAGCCCTATTAACTTGGAAACTAATGGAACAATCCAAATTTAGATAACACCATCGTAAAGAGCAGCTTCTAAACTCTTAGAAACAATATTAAAAGTACGCTAATACAGCACTTGGAAATAGCGTCATGTGTTTGAACAAGTAACACCTATGAAAGTTAAGAGGCTCAATATCGAGTCACCTGAAAATATAATATTGAGCCACCTCAATATTGAGCCACCTGAAAATATAATATTGAGCCACCTGAATATTAAGCCACCTGAAAATATAAATTGCGCAAAATTTACTATCATGAAAAAAAGTTATAAGTTAAAATATACTATGAAATATACTGATATATAAACATCAGAAAATAGTTTTCTGTGAAGTCAGATTCACGTTACAGACAAGAGCTTATTTTATATTACGTTTTCTGTTGGTGCATAAATACTCCTGCATAATAAAAGTTTAAGCAGGCATCTTTTCGCACATACACTACACACTGTATGTACACACCCTACACACTGTATGTGTACACACTAAGCACTGTATGTATACACGCAACACAATTATTTATAGTTATTATATCTTATCATGCTGAAAATTCAACACTTTATAGTACTGTAAAAGTGCGGGATAATGCTTTGCATATTTTTTTCATGCCGGGCAAAACCTCTCACTACTTTGTTGCCATGTAGTCAATTTTTGGCTGACCTGAAACAAAAAAGATAGATAGTTTATTAAAGTACGATAATTAACCTATAATATGTCACAAACGTGATCAAATTTTATTGAGAATTGTGGATTCTGCAGCAAATCTTGCGAAATTATCTGATTTTACGAATGAAAATGTTTGGTGCATAATTGTATGGTGTCCTATTTAAAAAATATTTGAAAATGCTTACTGAAACCTAGCATGGATAATAATATTTGTCATTGAAAATCTGCTCTTTCCAATGCCATAAACAGAAATTTAATTTTCCAAACAGTTTTGGAGATGGGGGGGGGGGGGGGGGGGGTGGGGCAATGCCCTCACATTCCAGGTGCGGGGGAATTACCCGCATTGACGCTATGTGTAGGCTTGTAATTCATTATATAGATACACATTATGTACATCATAATTTTTTTTTTCAATTTTATAAAAACTACAATTAAATTAAGTGGATCGTTCAGTGCTTTTGCTAGCTACCAATAATACTAGTCCGATTAAACTGAGATTTTGACATAAGGTGTAAAATGCTCCAAATCTTTGAAGTTGTTCGTGTGAATTTTTCATTTTGGGGCACCCCTCCCCCATGGGGGCTGAAAAACCTGTCCATAAAATCAATGGGGGTTGGTACTACAGAAAAATATATCGAAGCTAATATGCTGAGCTGGACATTCCTAAGATCGTCCAGAGGGCTCTTTTAAATTTCGATCTCAATATTTAGTAATTTCATTAAAAAAAATCAAATTTTTTCTATTCTTTTCAGTTTTTTTTATTAATTTTCTAGATAAAAATTTTTTGAGATCTAAATTCAAAAAGGCCCTCTAATCGATCTTAGAAATTTCGATCTAAACAGATTGGCGTCTATATTTTTTTCTGTATGACCAACACCCATTGAGTCTATAGACTTGGCGCTAGTACGATTTGAGTAAAAAAGTTACCGAGATATTGGAGTACACAAAAAAAGCTCATCAGGTCGCTTTGGGGGACCAAAGGTGTCCCTTGGCTACGACGAAGCAATCTACCAAAAATTGGAGGCTTTTACACATAAAAAAACATAAACAAAATTCCCCCCCCCCTTCATTATTCGCACCTCTGACCCCACTTTCAGTTGCTACAGTGAACTGAAATCTTCTGTACGTTTTATTTAGACTGTGTTCTAGCGAACTAAAGTGAAAAAAACGGTAAATATTGCAAAAAAAAAAAAAAAAAAACACTGAACGATCCCTTAACAGATGCTGCATTTCTTAAATAAATACACATTAAATAAATGTCTTTCGATCAAGTGTCCGCTCGGCAAATTTTACGTCAAATTTACGTTCGGCAAAATGTCATTCGGCCAATTGTCCGCACAAGTGACGGGGGATATATACTGATGTACTGAATATAGTGTATTTAGTATTTACGTGGAGTTATTATTAATAACTAATTAATTAGTACGGAAATAAATAAAATAAAATAATGATAACTAATCGTATAATGGAAAAAGAATATGCAACTCTTTTATCATCATTCTTAGGTAAGAAGCTTGATGATAAATAGTAGGATGACAATATTCCTCAGTTACAATTTTTCCTGTGTCAACTTTCCGTCTATGGCTGAAAAGAGACAAAGTGATATTTCAGGTGTTCCTAATAGAATGAGACTAAGCATCGTAATACAATATAACAAATAAAGGAACTAGCAATCAATATTAATAGTCATATAGAAGGAAACAGCAGCTTTAAGTTCATGTAAATTTTCCAAGCAAAGGATATTTACATCAGCGGTGTGTTCATGATGGAAAGCTTTTTTAATTGCACGTACTTCTCTTTTTTCAAAATATGAATAGTATTCGTTAAGAAATTTAAAGTATTGTATTGTATATACAGTACAAAACATTTTCATGAACAATATGATTTATTTTATTTAAATGGCCAATGTTAGAAGACATTCTGGAAGATAATTTACTAATATGATTTGAGAAAGTTAAATTATTATCAAGTGATCGTCCGAGGAAATTATCTTCTTTTCAAACTTAATTTCTACTCCGTCTATCACTTTGGGACAGAGTTGACAAGTTTTAATGTATGAAAAATCTGTATATTTTGTTTTGTCAGCTAGGATTATATTTTTTTTCTGGAGCCAATCGGTAATTAAATATAGATTGAAATTGATATCATTGTGAAATAAGTTCAAAGCAAAGCAATTTAAATGAAATAGTGGAATTATCAGCAAATAAAGTGAATTTAATAAAGGTTGTGTCGTTTGGAAGGTCTTTAAATGATATATATCAAGAAAAGCAATCCACCTAGTACGCTCCCTTGGGGCACTACATACATTTGTGACCGGAAAATTCGTCCATAGAAAAACTCGTCCATTCGACGTAAATAATTAGTTAAATCAAATGGGTCAAAATAGTATGTTAAATGTTTTGATATAAAGTAGTTTAATTGTATATTGAACTAAAAAACCTACAGGGATGGAGAACTAAAACTCAATGAAATATAGTTTAAAGGTAGTTTATTTTAGCCAGCAACCGGCAGCTTCCTCTCTCTCTCTTCGTCCACTACCTGATGAGGGATGATTGGTAGTCTTGTTTGCTATGAAAGAAAAAAAAACGGATATTAAAAGACTCAATTACCAAATATTTATATAGGTTTGAACAAAGTCTCTTCAGGAAGTTATCAGCAAACTTTTGTTTAAGTAGCCCAGATACTACGGGTTTCAACTGACAATCTTAAATGGAAAAGAAGTTGAAAACACATCTGTGGCAATAAAATTAGTTTTAAAGTTTTAACGCAAAGTAAGATTTTAAAGTATTTTAATTAAATTTTAAGTTTTAACATAAATAATTTTTAAAGGTTTAATAGTTCAACAAGAAGTGATTTTAAAAGCACAAATATTTAAATAGAAATTTTAACAAATAAATAGATTAATTTTAAACTTTTTGAAACATTAACAAGTTACAAAAAATAACAGTTTAGAACTTTTACTGTTATGTATGGAATTTAATTTCAGGTAGTTTTTGACAAAGAGATTTAAAGTCTAGGTAGATTTCACAGGGGAACCAATGTGAGTAAGGAGTTAAAAACCAAGTGACTAACCCTTTCGATCAGACAATTTCTTTTGCCAGACGTTGAAATCATTGACGCTGCAATTATGAACGTTGCTAGGAGATCGACGCTGTTAGTCATCCATGGTGAAAGTCTTTGTGTCAATGTGCTGCTTTCCTGCTATCATGCAGTAAGCTTTATCTGTCCTCAGCTGCTATATTGTGACTACCCACTTTCTGCCTCCGGTGCTCTCACTCTCAAGTGCTCCTAGCCCATCATTGTAATGGTACGGACTCTCAAATCGAACTGCCCTAGAATAGCTCGGTAAGCGATTAGGTTGAGTAACTTTCAGGGAAATTACCCCCAAATCAATGGTTCCCCCCAAAGTTACCCCAAAAAGTTATGGCCATATTAAAATTTATCGCCACAGAAAATAGCAAATTATTTACATAATAGCAAATTATAGCATAATATAGCACATATATAGGTGATACAAATAGTTAATGTATTTTGTTTTATCCGTTAGTTTGTTGTACGGTTCAATTCTTGATTGTTTAATGAAACAATAAGCTTGATATATAATCGTAATTTAACTAAAGATAAAATGTTAGGTGCTTAGGCTTAGAATACTTACCCCTGAAGATATCGTTGGCGCTTGACCAATTAAGTTTATTAACTACTTTGAGCAAGGATGACGAAACCAACGAGAAAAACTGTTGAATTTTATAATGTTCATGATAGAGTACTACAGGATATAAACGTAAAAGCTATACCAAAATATAGAAATATAGGCGAAAATGATATAAAAGCTAATACTGCAATGCATACATGACAATGAACATTGTGAACATATATTGCCCATGTTTTGCATTACTGAAAATTCCAGCTATCAGATTTAAATATTTGATTTAAGTTATTTTTTTAACTTTATTTTTTATTTTCAATTATAAATAACATATATTCTACATAAAATTGATCTTTAATCAACAGATATAGCTACTGGATATATGTGCTATTTCATCTAACCATATTTTATGCGACTGCAATTATCTCTTACATGTACTGTATGATATCTTTCTTTGTATTCCGAATTTATGAAAAATTAGTGGACCGACATTTGGGCCCCGACCATTGGGCCTGCCGAAAATTGGGTCCAAGACAATTGGGACTAGGATATTTGGGCCCCACGACAATTGGGCGCTGGATAATTGGGCCCCAAGACAATTGGGCAAGACCCTTGCTACTGTAATAACTAGGGTTGTGACAAAATGCATTTTGTATAAAAAATATAGTCTTGAGCATATTTAAAATAACGTGAACATTCCTTACATGAAATATAATTCCCGTTATGAAAAATTAAGATTTTTTAATAGAACATATTCTTTTCATGAATAAGTGAATAAATTCTTTTAAACTACAATAATTTTCTGTTCTGAGATAGGTCATGTAGACAAATTCCCTAGTTACAGTACCTTTAAAAAGTGAACTCTATATAGTGAACATAAGAATGTAGCTATTTTAGATGAAGAAACAATAGAAAATAAGAATCTTGGTATTTAAGACATGCCGAAATTATTGGAACATACAAATTGTATTAAAGTTAATGTGAATTTTTGGAAGCCTATTCAGTGTTCAATATTGAAGAGTTTTATGAACTATTATTACAAAATGTATTCTCATAATGTCATTTTATCCCAACTTAACTGTTGAACAACTTTTCAATGTAACGTATAACCTTTAAAATTTACCTATTTTTATATCAAATATTTGTCTTTGTCAGACGATGTACACTACACATTGGATCCATATATTTATGACATGATTCATATTAATACGACTTATTTAAATACTTCAAAGATTTTCATTACATTGTAACATGAGATTAGCATCCAAATGTGATTTAAGGGACTTGCTAATATATACCTTATCGAATATATCAATCGAATTACAAAAATATAAAAATACTTTTAGAGAATATAAAGCATTTTTCAAAGATAATATTGTCAATGCCCTATAAATAGTAATGACAGTGTAAAACTTATTTATTGTGTCTCCAGCCCAATTTCTTTATGGACATAATTGTTTTGGGACCCAATTCTCGTGGGGCCCATTTGTCCGGGGTCCAATTGTCGTGGGGCCTAATTGTCCTGAGCCCAATTGTCCAGGGCCCAATTATCCAGGGCCCAATTGTCTTGGCCCCAATTTTCGGGGCCAAATTGTCGGTGCACCTGAAAAATTAGATGCCTGCACGAATGTTCCGTGGGCGAATTTCCCTACTATACCCTCCACATGTAACCTCTATATATACTATTTATAACAACTGCAATCGATTTGACAGATACGATCGAATGAATTATGGCAAAATATAAACAATATGTAATACATGTAATACAGAAACAAACGTTTTCATTGAATCTAAAACGTAGAGAAATAGAGATCAACATTGTCTAAACTACAATATACATTACTATTATAATATAAATCATTGCTAGAGTTAAACTTCTACCTGTTCTGAAGCCATACTGATGTTTGTAGAAAATATTAATACCTATAGATAGCTAATAAGTGAGTAATATTGATATCGGTCTGAAATTAGAAACATTTTCCTTTGCATGTCCCTTGTGCTACTTAATTTAGCTCTGTGGAAATTGACTATTTAAACTTTAATAACTTCATTAACATTGGTTTGATTGGAATTCAGTTTGTATTAAAACTACCTCAAGAATTTAGAATTCTATTAATTATTTACTTAAATATATAATAATTAATAAATATACCTTAATAGTAAAATGCTAACATCTTGAGATTATTTTAACCGTTGTAAAATTTACACATCTATTTATTTATGTACAGTAAAACATATATATATGTACATCCATTAAATATTTCTAAAATCATCACTAGCATCAAAATCTCTCTGAGTTTAAAAATTCTGATCCTGATGAAGGCTAGCAGGAGATTTATGGCGCATGGCGGCATGTTATTATCAGGAGATTGATTGATTATCGAGTGGTAAAAAGAGTGTAGGAAAAGAGCCTAGGAAGAGGATATTAAAAAGAAGAATTCTGATGACAGCAGAGAAAGATGGACGGGACTGTGTATATTTATATACGATAAAATGCAAACAGAGAACACAAATAAATATCTTATTTCTTGAAGTTTTCATATTAAATAACTGAATGAAATCGAAAAAGTGATAAATATTGTATAGATATATCACTTTAAAATGTATTGGTATATTTATCACAATATGTATTTTTCTACATGGAATAAACTCATATATAAAATTTAAATGCTTCTCACAAACCTGATCAAATATGTGAATAAAGCAAATTTATACCGAATACTAAAAAACTTTAATCTGTACAAAAAATACAAATAACAAGAAGTACCAATGGCGAATAAAAAGAAAATAAATGTTAGTTAGAATTATCTACAATCCACAAGTCAAAATGCTACAAAATTAATTATATTTGATAAAAATAACTTCCAAAAGTTCAATATTACAAAAGTTCAATATTACAACAGTTCAATATTACAACAGTTCAATATTACAACAGTTCAATATTACAACAGTTCAATATTACAACAGTTCAATATTACAACAGTTCAATATTACAACAGTTCAATATTACAACAGTTCAATATTACAACAGTTCAATATTACAACAGTTCAATATTACAACAGTTCAATATTACAACAGTTCAATATTACAACAGTTCAATATTACAACAGTTCAATATTACAACAGTTCAATATTACAACAGTTCAATATTACAACAGTTCAATATTACAACAGTTCAATATTACAACAGTTCAATATTACAACAGTTCAATATTACAACAGTTCAATATTACAACAGTTCAATATTACAACAGTTCAATATTACAACAGTTCAATATTACAACAGTTCAATATTACAACAGTTCAATATTACAACAGTTCAATATTACAACAGTTCAATATTACAACAGTTCAATATTACAACAGTTCAATATTACAACAGTTCAATATTACAACAGTTCAATATTACAACAGTTCAATATTACAACAGTTCAATATTACAACAGTTCAATATTACAACAGTTCAATATTACAACAGTTCAATATTACAACAGTTCAATATTACAACAGTTCAATATTACAACAGTTCAATATTACAACAGTTCAATATTACAACAGTTCAATATTACAACAGTTCAATATTACAACAGTTCAATATTACAACAGTTCAATATTACAACAGTTCAATATTACAACAGTTCAATATTACAACAGTTCAATATTACAACAGTTCAATATTACAACAGTTCAATATTACAACAGTTCAATATTACAACAGTTCAATATTACAACAGTTCAATATTACAACAGTTGAATAGAGTTCTATTTTTAAATCGAGGCTTGTGATTGCATAATACCAATTTATATCTTTCCATTTCTGGATATAGTTTATTGGTATTTCAAGTATTTTGTTATTTCAATCTCTCGATGGAGCTTTAGAAAATATATGTTATGGTAACAAATTATTTTATTGTTGAAATATTGGCACACAAACATATTTCCAGTTTTTATAACTTCAAATAACGATCAGAATATTGAATTTGAAAGAATTTGTAAAACCATTTTTGATTTCCACATTATATTTTATCACTGTGACAATAACATTTTGATATTTCACTGCAACTGAACCAATTAATCCAATTTAATATGATATTCCACTTTATAGTATCACTGATACACACTTTAATCAATGAGAAACTATAGACTAAGATGTCTCTATCTAATTCTTTTTCTTTGGGCTTTATCTAATCTCTTGCAAGCGAGAGTTTCTTCAATAGCGACGAGGCTGCAGAACTCATTCCATCACTCTCGTGTTACTTGGCTAGACATCCTAATCCCTTACCTAATCCTTCAAATCCTAGACAAGCGCAGCAGGTACGAGGCAAAGGATTACTCTCGGTCCTATGATGGAAGCGACCACAAATCAATGGATAGACCTAGAGCTGAATGGTGATAAACTGTCTCGGTAATTATAATGGTAATTACTGCAGAGGAGGCGTGAATAGTTCTCACTGATGCATCCTCTTTATTTAAATAATGATGTGATTATAACACAGTCTGGTGTTATGATGGGGAATATACTAAGAGATATATAGATTACATTAAACTAAAGAAATTATATTTATATACTGATTGCTCTATGACACTAGAGAGATAAAAAATGACATCAGAGTTGAAATGAGTTGACACGTTATCATGTAATTTTTTATTAACATTTTTAAGTTAATACATCGTGAATAAGGCAAAGAGAAAGAAGTAAAATAATAAAGTTAGTAATAGGTAAAAGTCTTTATTACTTAAACACAGACATCCAATAGAATCCATTGGTTATATGATGAGATTATCCACCATCAGTATTCAGGACCTGTACGATCGAAGTCCAGGAACCATTTTACAGAGAGGATAAATTTCTCCAAATTGAAACGAGTAGAACCATCACGATAGCAAAGAAGGAAATATTTGAGGGGAGAATTGCCCCCGGTCGTGACCATGATTTTAATGAAGGCATCAAGATCGATGTTGATTAACTGCAAAGATTAGACATTTCAAAAGCAGGAACGTAAATCTCCAACAGTTGGCGGCATGGCTTCAATCTCTCCTAAAATGAATGGGTATATCAATGCATTATACAGCAAGAAGAGAGATTTATTGCTCCTGGGGGAGATTCGTTTGTGACTGAACTACGAAAAAGTACACAAACACACGTTCCTAATTTATAGTCCCGTGATGCTACCTTAGCGAAATGAATTTCAGAATAAAGAGCAATGGAGCAACTTATAGAATTGCAGAGAATTACCAAAGAGAATTAGGTTCCTTCCATTACAATAATTTACCCATTTATTGTAGAACAAATCTATTTGTGTTTCGTACATATGTTA
Source organism: Caprella mutica (assembly GCA_947561585.1). NCBI lineage: Eukaryota > Metazoa > Arthropoda > Malacostraca > Amphipoda > Caprellidae > Caprella > Caprella mutica. Next base: position 69,481 of record CANNZV010002753.1, on the reverse strand, counting down.
CGCTTTCCTATATGTATCTATTTTATAAACTTAATAAAAGATGTACATTTAGTCTACTATAAACATTAATAAATTGAATGTTAATTTAACTTCTTGAGAAAAAATTGGAAAATATTCAGTAGAATAAATAATTAATTATATTGAATTGATAATATAGCAAATCATCAAAAACATAAATATGAATAATTTTCACAATACCTTTCTAACAAAGTGATTCACATATATCTGTTTCATATGTTTAAATTATAAATATGTAAATAATATAAGTATATCAATATGTAGTGTTTTTCTTTCCGCATTTATCCTATATTATCAAACTGGTAAGAGTCTGTTTTTGTAGATGTATTATTTTCTAAACTTTAGTGTTGTTTACCAATACAAATATCTATCACATCTAATTAATTCACTAGATTTAATGTCTGATGAATTAATCATCTAATTGATTTATAATAAAATGTTAGCGATTGCATCTCCACTTGTTGTGACTTCAAGATGACGCATAAACACGTTACCAATTTGTAACTGTAATCAACTTTAATGAGAATTTATCTAAAGCTCTTTGTTAAAATGAAATGATATCTAATTACATGCTTCCTTTGCTTATTATATTTAATTAAAAAGAATTAATTACTTGCAAGGTAAATAATAATATCATAATAATTATATTTCACAGATTATGTTTTATTTCTTTCTATCTATTTCTATTTAAATCAAGTATTTAGATGTTAATTATTTTAACATGAAATTTGTATCACAGTTTAGAAAATTCAATGAATCTTTTTCTTATTAAATATATTTTACACAATTTAATTGGACGAACGAACATACTTGGTAAAGTAAGACGTAGGGTCACACAGGAAAATTGCGAGCCTTTAACTCTGACCAATTTTCTTTTCTGCAATTCTTGATGGATTGAATTTATATTACATTGCTGCATATCAAAAGAAGCGCAATGCATGTCATAATTTATTAGTCTTGTATTTTTTTTGAACCTATGATTTTTTTTGAAGTTATGAATATCAGTTTCAACGTTTAGAGTAGTTGTACAATGCACATGCGCAGTGTTAAAATTAGTAATTAAAGTCACTCGGTTCGTAGATGTATTTTACGAAGATCAAAAGAACAGATCATGCTTTGAAATAACAACTTGTACAGTAAAACTTTTTCTAGGTTTAAAGTACTCAGCACTAGTTTTATATGTTCATTGAGTTTAAAGATATGTTGTTGTCACGTCATTATAACAAAAATTCTAATGCTGAAATTCTTAGGCAGTAGTGAAACCAACCAATCAGAGCCATATATTGCTAGTCCCTAATGACGTCACTGGTATTTTACCCAATCAGAGATTGCGTATCACTATGACTCTAACTGAATTAAACGACTGGAAATACCATATATAGCTATATTGTACTGCAAGGTACCCGGTAAAATGCTCGAAAACAATTACTCGGAAGACAATTGATCGAAAACAATTGCTAGAAAAAACAATTGGTCGAATAAACAATTTCTCGAAACCCAATTACTCAAAAAACATTTTCTCGAATGATCAATCATTCAGAGAATATAAAATGAATGAAATACAGTTATTATTAATTACTAGTGAGATACATGGATGGTCAGGTGCAGCTAATCGAGGAGATTCTAATTCACGATTAACTAACTTTCGAAGTACTGCCAAAAAGGGAAAATTTAAAAAGCAAGTGGCACGAATACAAGAGATCATGCTAAATGTATCGGGTAATCGGCAGTTCCCATAACCCGAGTTGCTAAAACCTAGCAACCCCAACCTAGCCTTAAGAACATCTCGTCGGAGCCCACTGGAGCGATTGACTGACGAAAAAACGAAAATTGTTCTATCCAAAACTGCTACAGTATTCCTGTTCTATAAAAATAAGAAAAACAGGAAAAGAAAAATTTAAAAACAGTATTACAATTATTGATAGTAAACAATTTGCAATCATTCGAGCTATTTATCATTCGAGCAACTTTGTTCATTCCATCAATTGTTCATTCGCGTAATTGTTTTTCGAGCAACCGTCTTTCGAGCAATTAATAGTTTTCGAGCAATTGTTCATTAGAGCAATTGTTTTTCGTGCAATAGTTTTCGAGCAATTGTCTTTCGAGCAATTGTTCATTAGAGCAATAGTATTTCGAGCAATTATATTCGAGCAATTGTCCTTCGAGCAATTGTTTTAGGGCAATTTACCTATAACCGAACTGCAAGTAGCAATTGTGTTGATTAGTCGTGAGAGGGAAGTGTGTACTTGTGATTCTAATACTCATTAGATTAGATTATCCTTGCACCTCCAGTTATTATTCTTTTTCTATTCGAAACTGATGCAAAAAAGATTAATTGATTTAGAATTTGTGCGACAATTGAATAGAAACGATGACGAGAAATTTAATTATAGAATTATTACGGTTTCGATTGAATTAATGATTTCATTCAATTGAAATTTGAATTGGTGGCATTTTTTAAAGCATTTATAAATTTACAACATTGATTTTATAAATCTATAAATCGTATGAGAATTATCCAGAGATGTGTTTGCAATTTCAGGAACATTAAAAATAAAAGGCTGTAATACATTTTTTTACAGAATCAAAGTAATCAGCGAACTAATATTTAAATATATTATTGTTTATATATTTTGAATTATGATATAATTTGAAATATATAAAATCAATTATGAGCCATTTCCCTAAGAAGATCCCATCCATTTGCACTGTAATATCATTATAATATTTACCTTCACATTTTCACTGTAATATCATTATAATATTTACCTTCACATTTTCACTGCAATATCATTATAATATTTACCTTCACATTTTCACTGTAATATCATTATAATATTTACCTTCACATTTTCACTGTAATATCATTATAATATTTACCTTCACATTTTCACTGTAATATCATTATAATATTTACCTTCACATTTTCACTGTAATATCATTATAATATTTACCTTCACATTTTCACTGTAATATCATTATAATATTTACCTTCACATTTTCACTGTAATATCATTTCATCAAACCTAAACTGACAGATTTTCTTCTTGCTTGTGGTAGGTAAACTGTCAGTAAAATCAGTCAGGGTTGTCAGGCTCCGTCGTATCTCAGTGGCCTGACGAGTGCCGCAAATTGACTGACGCTGACACAAATTGTCAGACAAATTGATGAAAGTTTCCTCCAGCTATTATGTGATCGAAGAGAAATGATTTCGAAATGGGGTCTGGAATAATTCACAGCTTATCTTTATTATAGAAATATTTTAGAATTGTAGAGTAAAATCAATAATATATTTATATCAATAATAAGTACAAAAGTTGCTTCTCATTAACGCAATATTTCACATCTGAACTAGAAGAATGAAACTAATACGTAGAAAATAGTACTTAGAAATAGATACTTTGGTGGTATTTTCAATCAAGCCACATGTTTAATTTATTGCTTAATTTATTACTTTATGTGTATTTATCAGTTATATATAATTACAATGACCCTTCATATTAAATGTTTTAAATAAAGGTAACTTTTTATCCGTGTGTCGACTCTCCCTTCTTAAATTATGTAATGTTTTTTTTCTGCTATTTTGAATTTATTTGGTCTATCCGAAGATATTTTTGTTCCCTTTTGATGTTCATAAATGTAATGAAATTTTCTACAGTATTGATTTTGAGAATGATCTAAAAAAGAGTATCTTTTACTTCGTTTTTATTTAAACAACCTTTATGAAGAAATGATAATTAGTTATATTGTAACTTTAATCCTCTAATGGTTTTATATTTTATATTTCATATGCTTGTTTGTTTCAATATACAGTCAAGTAACGATGCAGACACATTAAACCATCACTAACCCTTAACTTGTAACTTAGACTCTGGTCCAGGAAGACCGGTCCTCAAGAAAAAATATTAATGATTTTACTTTTTAATCGATTCGTAAGCTTTCTTTTCATGATTTTCATTTTTCAACATAAATGCATACGATTATACAAAAGAGAAAGTGATAAACGACAAGATATTCATATTATGAGCATTTATTCAAATGTACAGGGTGTCTCAAAAAAAACGGAACACAACTTCAACTTACTATATTTAAAAATATTGAAGGTACATATTTCTTTCTGGTATGTTTTTTATTGTTGAACTCTTCTCCATCCACAGTTAAATTTTCATTCATTTTTTTGATTGTTATAAGGATTTTATTGATGGGTAATGAAAATGGCTTTTGAACAAATAGTTAAAAAACCTATGAAACCGTTGTTTCTTATCTTTACTTGTTAATTTTATTTCAAATAGAAAACTATTCTTTGGCGTTTAACAATGGATTTGTAAATATCAAATAAAGGTTTTTATAAAGAAAAAATATTGAAAAGTTTGTTGAGATTTTATAACAGTTGTAGTGAGTACTGGTCCGCCTGCAATCCCTATAGGTTACTTAGCTGGCCATCTTTTAGGGGCTAGGTTACTAGGGTTAAAGGAGAATGCAATTTAACTAAGGCTCGATAACAATATGACTATATAGTGCTAAATGGGCTATAGTTTAATATAGAAATCATCATCAATAATTCCGACCGATAGTAGCAGACTAGTAAGAGGAAAGTAAATAGTAAATACATTTCAAAACTTTTACAAATTAGACCCTATATTCTCAAAGTATCAATTATTATCCAATGAAAATGTTTGCATATCATAACTAAAAAAACAATAATCACTTTTATTTAATTTTATAATAATTAAAAGATTTATTTTTGAATCAAGGCGGGTTTTTTCTTCTAGATGTAACTTTCATATCCCTCTAACTAAAGAATACAATTTTGTTTCTTCCTACTAACATAAAACCAGTCTCTACAGGATGGGAAAAAATGGAAACCCATTTTCAAACTAGTTTATTTTACAAACTATAAAAGCTGGAAATTTTCTAAAACTTAGTTTTATTTGTTTACTTTTTCTGCATCTATCTTGGTAATTTGTTAAGAGTTACGACAAAAATTAAACATCCTACAGCGAATAAAATAGAGGTAAATAAAAAGGGCTTGCGCGAGGACGAAATATATGATAAAATCATAAGAAGTGTAATTCATTTTATATGGATGTAAAAACATTAAATTCTACTATTTTTTGTAACAAATAAGAGAAAATAAAGCAATTAATTACCATTTGAAAGTTGGTTTTTAAAGGTAAAATTGATATTTTTATAAAATCATCTCGCCGTAAATTTTTGTTGTGACAATTTTTTTAAACACTGGAAGCTTTACGCAAGTTCAACCTCATTTTGAACAACGCTTTCTGGAAAGATTTCCACCAACTATAAAACCATATTGACAAATGTTAATGAGTTCAAAACTGAAGAAACCACTTTAAATTTGAACAAAAAGTGATCATGTCGCAGGAGAAAAGAATGAACACATGAAAACATTAATCTTTTTCATGAACAGCAAATTGATAATACAAAAATATAAATCAAATTGTAAGTATTAGATATCATTTAAGAGATATTTCACTAAATTGTTAAACACGATTGTAGATATCATCCTTTGAAGAAGCATGTAAAGGGCCGTACACACGCAGGGTTTTTTCAGTCTTTCCATCGGACTTTTTGCTAAGCTCCTCCCACTTTTTCCACGAGACTTAAATTTTGCACCGAAAGTCCGAGACTTTTCAACAACCAACGTACATGTTCTATTATTTTCCCCCAATCAAGAGGTGCAATTTTGTATATCTTCGTATAGCTACTGTCAACTCATAAAATATATTGTAATAACACGATTGGTGTTCATTTTTAACCAATCTTTGCTCCATTCATTTGTTTACCTTTGAGGTAAAGAATTCTTATCTTTTTCTTTTTATAAAAGAATGTCAGAGAAATTGATAATAGTAATATTTCTTTAAACTTTTTTTAGTATAATATTATATTTTAGTAAAATAACATAATACTATCTTTATTTTATTTATTTCAACATATTACCTATTACCTAGCTAATACCTTCATTTTCTTTATTATAACGCAATACATATTGTACCTACGTATTAATACTTTTACCTAAGCTTTATATAATAGTTAAATTACATTTGTTGAGTGGATTAGGTTAACATTAAATCAATTGAAGTGAAAACAATCTTGGTTAGTTTATTACTAAATATTGTAATAAACTTCATAAAAATTAGTTTAGTATTAATTAGTTAATTAGTAACTAACTAATCTTAGTAATCTAGGTAGGCAGTTCTCTAGTAATTAATTAATCTAGGCTAAAGTAACTAACCTATATAATTAGTAAATATCTAACCCAGGTAATTAGTTATTTTTAACTATCCTAGGTAGTTAATAGTTATTAACTACCTATAACCTAGGTTAGTTACCTAGTTTAAAAAATGAGGGAGGGCTTATGTCGCCGATAGGAGTATTTAATTGCACGGCATGTAAATCCACGAGATTCAAAAGTCAATCCATGTGTGGACGCTATTGACTTTTGAATCAAAAGTCTGGTGGTAAAGCTGAGAAAAAAGTCTGGTGGAAAGACTTAAAAAACCCTACGTGTGTAGGGCCCTTAAGACTCTAACTCTTAGAACTGATTTACCGCACCGTCTAAATTTTGCAAAATGGTTTCTGCAAAAAAAATGCATATTTTGTAGGAGATATCGTGATTGGTGATGAAGATGTATTTCCATGAATGAAAGAGTCAATAACAATAACGTTAATTGAATGAAAAGTTGTAGGATTTGATTTTTACTTCTACCATATGGAAATAAATTATTCCTATAATGAAATTTTTTGTGTATTTCGTGCTCGCGCGAGCCCTTTTTATTTACATTTTTTAAATTCGCTGTAGGATGTTTAATTTTTGTTGTAACTCTTAACAAATTATCAACATAGATGTAAAGAAAGTAAAGGAATAAAACTTTGTATAATTTCCAGCTTTAATAGTTTGTAAAATAAACTAGTTTGAAAATGGGTTTCGTTTTTTTTTTGCGACACCCTGTATAGTCAGAGTTGGGTTTTTCGAATCACTAGCTTCTATTCAGAGTTTGGGTTTTCGGATTTTTTCTGTTTGCTAGGCGCATTTGAAAATAATGGAAATAAAATAATAAAATATAATGGCATCATAGTTACTGACTTATGAAATTAAATTATTTAGTTAAAAAGAATTGAGACTTGTTATATTAAATTATGTATTTAATAACAGAAAATATTCTGTTTCCTGGTCGCATATGAAAATGAAATACATTTGATAACCATACAATAACTATCTGATGGTTATTAATTTGTTATTAGATAGCTAGTTATTAAGTTATTAATTGTTTACAGATATATAATACCTATTCTTCGTCATCAAAGAACGGTGCTCTCATCAAGTAGAAGTCATTAAATAACAACGCCTATCCATAATACAATTATATTTGCATATTATTTTCAAATGCGCCCAGGTTTGAAAATATTTTCAAATCACTTGCTACTTTCGAATCATTATCTTCTATTCAGAGTTTGGGTTTTCGAATAAATAGCTTCTATTTGTATTTAGAGTTTGGGTTTTCGAATAAATAGCTTCTATTTGTATTCAGAGTTTGGGTTTTCAAATCACTAGCTACTAGTCAGAGTTTGAAGCTCAAACCACCCTCTCCTCTCTTTCTAATCTGGTATCACAGTGTTATTTCTCTCCTGTGGCTACCATCGCGTTCCTACCTGTCGATATTTGGTATCAGTTGCGGAAATTGAAAGGCGGAGATTAAATGTCTAGTCTGAGCATTCTAATTAAAGCTCCAGGATATTGCTTGCTCTGCATCTACTAACTAAACACATTTTGATGTTAAAGGCAAATGCTATATTGAAATAATGCGCTTTTTAACTATATTTCGAAATAATTTATCAATTAGATAGATTTAACCTACTAAGGCATATATTTTCGTGGGCGGACAGAATGCCTACAGACAAAATGCCTATGGACAAAATGCCTATGGACAAAATGCCTAACGGACAAAATACCTAACAGATAAAATGCCTAATGGACAAAATGCCTAAAATGCATTTATATATTTCAAATATGGAAATTGTGAACAAAGATTTAAAATAAGTTAGACAAAGTGGAAACAAAGAGTTTTGTCTCGGTGAGAGTTTATCAAATCGCTATCACATTGAATGTGAACATTTGTAACTCAGCGTGCATAGTGTTAACACTCTCTTATTTCATTTCACTGTCTTTGTGATTTATCACTAAAGTGTTTCTTCTATTTATCAAATTGCTCTAAAAATTTATCTTCCTACATCTTGCTATTTTTATTGAATATCTATAATCATCTTATTTCGTTTTCATATTTTTTAAATATATGTATAATCATCTTATTCTATTTAGATTTTTATTAAATATTGTTTATTCTTTTAGATAGCTAAAATCATCTTCAATCTCTATAGTGATGTTTATAGTTGCTTTTGAAATTTTAAAGCAAGTTAAGTAATTACAATGTTTATACATATAAATTATTAGTGACATGCAATTAACTACTCTGGTTATAAAAATACCGCAAATATTTATTTTATTCAACTACCTTTATAGTATTAGAAGTACCGTTGGAAAAAAGTGCAGTATTCTTTATGAGATGTAACTGATATATTTTTTCTTATTTTTTACATAAATTTTTGAAAAAATATTATTTGATGTTCAATGATAAGGTTTACTATAATATAATATATTCTGTTCTTTATTTACCAATAATCATTCCATTACAGATTTCACTTCAATGTTTTCTATTCGGCTCTTTTATTTAAATATGGAGTTAATTCTTTCATTCACTTTGCAACATTCTTTTAGGTCATTATTTAACAATTTCTATTTTCTATACTCATATATTTTATACATTGGGCATTTTGTCCGTTAGGCATTTTGTCAGTTAGACATTTTGTCCTTTAAGCATTTTGTCCGTTAGGCATTTTGTCCGTAGGCATTTTGTCCGTAGGCATTCTGTCCGTAGGCATTTTGTCCTAGTACCTATATTTTATGTTTGAATATGTATTTAAACACAATCGCATATGTACTTAGAGGACGGAAAGATTTAGTTTATATTTTATTAAGAACATTTGACAGATTTCTGTACACCCTGTGACAATATAGATAACTGTACACCCTGTGACAATATAGATAACTGTACACCCTGTGGCAATATAGATAACTGTACACCCTGTGGCAATATAGATAACTGTACACCCTGTGACAATATAGATAACTGTACACCCTGTGACAATATAGATAACTGTTCACCCTGTGGCAACATAGATAACTGTACACCCTGTGACAATATAGATAACTGTACACCCTGTGGCAACATAGATAACTGTACACCCTGTGACAATATAGATAACTGTACACCCTGTGGCAACATAGATAACTGTACACCCTGTGACAATATAGATAACTGTACACCCTGTGACAATATAGATAACTGTACACCCTGTGGCAACATAGATAACTGTACACCCTGTGACAATATAGATAACTGTACACCCTGTGACAATATAGATAACTGTACACCCTGTGGCAACATAGATAACTGTACACCCTGTGACAATATAGATAACTGTACACCCTGTGGCAACATAGATAACTGTACACCCTGTGGCAACATAGATAACTGTACACCCTGTGACAATATAGATAACTGTACACCCTGTGACAATATAGATAACTGTACACCCTGTGACAATATAGATAACTGTTCACCCTGTGGCAACATAGATAACTGTACACCCTGTGACAATATAGATAACTGTACACCCTGTGGCAACATAGATAACTGTACACCCTGTGACAATATAGATAACTGTACACCCTGTGACAATATAGATAACTGTACACCCTGTGACAATATAGATAACTGTACTATCATTCGTAAGAATACTCTCGGGTCATTTGTGGTCAATGACTCGTAGAATCTATTACATTGGGAGCAATTTGGAGCAGACCGGACTCTATAATACAAATATTTATTCAACTATCACCAAAAATAATGAGTAGTTGTCATTGGTTTAGAAAATTTTAATTATTATCAGTATATGCACTTTTTTTAAATAATATTTTCCTGAAATTGAGACAGTATACCTAATATAATAAATAAATAGTTTCAAAATAAAATTTTTACCAATGTTGAATAACTTAATGCCATGCTATTCACTCAAAAATAAAATCTTTCACGTTTACGATATAACTTTTTGTCTCAAAGACTTGACAGTTTAGTGCGTCTTGTATCATTTTGATATATTTATGATATTTTTCAAAAACTTTGAAGTGTTTCAGTGCGATGCACTATAGTTTCTCAGCATTGCAGAGCGATGCACTATAGTTTCTCAGCATTGCAGTGCGATGCACTATAGTTTTTCAGCATTGCAGTGCGATGCACTATAGTTTCTCAGCATTGCAGTGCGATGCATTATAGTCTCTCAGCATTGCAGTGCGATGCACTATAGTCTCTCAGCATTGCAGTGCGATGCACTCTAGTTTCTCAGCATTGCAGTGCTATGCACTGTAGTTTTTCAGCATTGCAGTGCGATGAACTATAGTCTCTCAGCATTGCAGTGCGATGCACTATAGTCTCTCAGCATTGCAGTGCGATGCACTATAGTTTCTCAGCATTGCAGTGCGATGCACTATAGTTTCTCAGCATTGCAGTGCGATGCACTATAGTTTTTCAGCATAACAGTGCGATGCACTCTAGTTTCTCAGCATTGCAGTGCTATGCACTGTAGTTTTTCAGCATTGCAGTGCGATGAACTATAGTCTCTCAGCATTGCAGTGCGATGCACTATAGTCTCTCAGCATTGCAGTGCGATGCACTATAGTCTCTCAGTATTGCAGTGCGATGCACTATAGTCTCTCAGCATTGCAGTGCGATGCACTATAGTCTCTCAGCATTGCAGTGCGATGCACTATAGTCTCTCAGCATTGCAGTGCGATGCACTATAGTTTCTCAGCATTGCAGAGCGATGCACTATAGTCTCTCAGCATTGCAGTGCGATGCACTATAGTCTCTCAGCATTGCAGTGCGATGCACTATAGTTTCTCAGCATTGCAGTGCGATGCACTATAGTCTCTCAGCATTGCAGTGCGATGCACTATAGTTTCTCAGCATTGCAGAGCGATGCACTATAGTCTCTCAGCATTGCAGTGCGATGCACTATAGTCTCTCAGCATTGCAGTGCGATGCACTATAGTTTCTCAGCATTGCAGAGCGATGCACTATAGTCTCTCAGCATTGCAGTGCGATGCACTATAGTCTCTCAGCATTGCAGTGCGATGCACTATAGTTTCTCAGCATTGTAATCACATTATCTTAACAATGGGTAATTTGAGACACTAAAGTGCATTGCACTGAAACACTTTCAAGATCTTTAAACATTAAGTATATCAAAATGATAGTAGATTCTCTCAAGTTTCAAGATTTTGATACCAAGCTATTCTGTTACCTGGGTGGTGTCTCAGATATTTACATCTATCTCCTTCAAACCATTCAAAATGTTATGAATTTTACTCCTCGATAACTTCCTTTCAATTTGTAGCGAAACCATTTTCCTGAACATCTTCTATAACTACAAAATATTCACTTTTGAGTATTTCACGACTTCGCAAGACTTTATCTTGATATCATGCATATTGCATAGCTCTTGCACATTCTTATTCTGTATTTACTTTGTTGTGAGAAATTCAACTGTGAAAGCATGGACAGTTATGAAATATGTCATTTATGACGTAAATTATACCCGTATAACTACTCCAACTTATTATTCAACAACATATGTATGTGAACCATTGACATCAAATTAATGGAACCATTGAACAGAATAGATGTCTTCAAACTTTAAAGGACCAAAATAAATACTCACTTCTGTGTGTATTTTTCAGTACCAAAATACACTTGACTTACTTTAAATAAATACTCACTTCTGTGTGTATTTTTCAGTACCGAAATACTCTAGACTTACTTTAAATAAATACTCACTTCTGTGTGTATTTTTCTGAACCGAAATACTCTAGACTTACTTTAAATAAGTACTCACTTCTGTGTGTATTTTTCAGTACCAAAATACTCTAGACTTACTTTAAATAAATACTCACTTCTGTGCGTATTTTTCAGTCGCAACAACAATCTTTGGAAGACAAAGTTCAGTCTCGTTAGTGCAGGAAATCCTCCAGAATGCAAATGTAAGTGTCACAGAACATGTTCGAGGCAAATTCAGTTGAACAAACAAACATTTCCATCTCTTTGATGTTGACAGACGCGTCGGCCCACTATCTGCATTGGTGTGTTTAGCAATGCATGTACCTACATAGTCCTCAAATAACATGTTGTTGCTGTGAAGAGAATTTGCATCTAGCCACCTTTTATTCGCTTTCAAAAGATATCGAAAGAGACTAACTAACGTGTGGCTTGACACCAAAAATTTAACTTCTCTTTGCAGATCAGTAAATGGATCATGAATATTCATAGTTGTTATAAACCATTCTTGGGTTTCAGAACTGACACAAGACTTTCATATTTAATGGGAATATATGCAAATTTATCCCTTCAGAATTGGTTGATTATTCATTAATTCAATAATTTAGTAAATGATCTAATTAATGTCTATCAATGACACAGGAAATGAAAGCGAGGAATAAGTTGTTATGTATAGGGCTGTGACAATATTCTCTTTGAAATATGATTTATATTCTCACGAAATATATTCTCATATGCTCTAAACATATTTTTTTATGCTCTGAAATATGCTTTATATTCCTAAAAAATATTCTTTATATTCTTATTATGCTTTTTGCGCTCAATTCATTAGAAGTGCTGCAATTAGATATATAAATATGATAAGGATGGAATCACATTTGGATGCTAATCTCTTGTTTCGGTACAATAAAAATCTTTGAAGAGTTTAAATAAGTTTTATAAACTTGAATCATATGGCACATGGAATCAATCTGTACATCGTCTGACCAAGTTCAGTCACAGTAATATCAGGTTTATAAAACGGGTAAATTTTAAATTTAAACTAAGAAACGTTGAAAAGTTGTAAGGATAAAATAAAAATGCTTTTTCTAATATTAATTTAAGAAACTTTTCAATATCGAACCCTGAACAGGTTTTTCAGGTATTAACCTTAATTCGGCTTGTATGTTCCAATAATTTTGGCATGTATTGTTCGGCAACGGTCTTCTAAAATACCTATATACTTACTTTCCATTGTTTTTTTTTTGTAAATATATATTATTTTGTTATATATCATATTTCTGAACTGAGAAATATATTAGTTTCATGATTTTTTTATATATTGTTGAAAAGGATATGTTTTATTACTTTTTAATAAAAATATGTTTTATTACATTTTAATAAAAATATGTTTTATTACTTCTTAATAAAAGAATAATTTTTTAATAAAAAGAATATGTTTTAATAAAAAGAATATGCTTTATTTGAAATATGCTCGAGATTATATTTTTATGCTAAAAGAATATTGTCACAACCCTAGTTATGTATATTGGCAGATTGGCACAAAAAAAATAAAAATACACTGTTCAGCAAATATTGACTATGAAAATTATCGGATTAGCGGGTAGAACATTATATAATAATGTCCTAATTCTGCTGATGTCGTGCTAGTTCGAATCGAGGAAAATAAATCATATAATCTTAAACAAACTCTAAAATGTGCCTAAATCAAGTACAGCCGACACATTAAAAACTAGGCCTACAAATAACAAATATATGAATAAAGAAAGAAACAGTGTCTTAAAATGGTATTAAAGGAAATTTCTAATACTAAGAGTTTCTGAGTGTTTGGTTGGGCTAACGACAGGAAATAGGTAATTAACATTATTCGATTTGTGTGTAAATATACAAAGTTATATTCATATTTGAAATACATGCAGTTCATAACACAAAGTAATTGTAGTAATTATTATTTAATTGTTCTAAAATGAAATGAATTTCTAACTTAACTATCTGCCCACGTCTGAATATGCTTGAAAAATTATAACTCCAGCGTAATGTTTAACAGTTTTAATATTTTAGTTGCGGTTTGGTTCAGAAGACAGTACCTACACTCCGCCTAATAATTTAGTGTCTTCATTGTCAGGTGGATATTCTGCTTGCTTAATTTGTCACCATGTGTTTTAGTTAGTTAGAACGTGCTTTTAAGTAAGGATACTCGATTTTGTTACAGAACACGAATTGATGTTGGTACCTAGAATAAATAAGTCAAACTCTATTCCTGCATCTCAGAGAATCAAACTAGTGTGGCTTACCTGTACTACAACACAAACCACATACTGCAACACATACAGCACATACTGCAACAAAAAGCACATACTGCAACACACAGCACATACTGCAACACACAGCACATACTGCAACACACAACACATACTGCAACACACAGCACATACTGCAACACACACCACATACTGCAACACACAGCACATACTGCAACACACAGCACATACTGCAACACACAGCACATACTGCAGCACACAGCACATACTGCAGCACACAGCACATACTGCAACACACAGCACATACTGCAACACAAAGCACATACTTCACGTTCTTATATTCGAACACTAATTAAATGTCTTACATTTGAAGTACTAACTTCAATAATTTTAACCAGTAAAATTTTAACTAAAGTTATTAATATATTTTATTGGACGATTATAAATATTCCTAAGTACTATCAAATAACTAAATTGTATGAAATTATATCGTTTACTCCTTATTTTATAAGTTGATAAGATTGTTTACTATATTATAGTTTGTAGAGAAAAATTCCTGTGATGGGAGTAAAGGCTGCTTCACACATCACCGGGATCCGTCCGGCACGTCACCGGTCCGTCTCCGTCACTCTCCTCTCAGTGATTCAGTATCAGTGAAAAAATATATCGTTACTTTAATTTCAGCGGACACATTCACACAGTACCGGCTCTCCTCAGTGATAAAAAATCACTGACTGTTGACGTACGTCTCGGACGGATCACGATGATGTGTGAAACAGCCTTAATGCTATTAAATAACATTCAGTGACTCTTATTTAATTCTATTGTTGTCATGGAAACAAACGAAAACAATTTTGAATCATTCGATATATGGAGTTTTTACCTTCGCAGAATGTGGGAGGGTTTTATTATTGACGGTATTTATTTATTTATCATTAACTGAAAAAGTGTTAGCTTAACTGAAAAAGTGTTGAACCAAATTGCCTGAAATTTGGTGAAACGATTGGTCAATGTCCAGTGACCTGCTGTAAGAATTTTGGGAGCGACCCGGTCAAAGGTCAAGGTCAGGGTCATTTATAACTTAAAAAGTATTGAATCATATTGCATATGGAACTTAGTGGGACGATTGGTCAATATACAGGAACCATTTTGTTTGATTTTGGGAGCGATCGGGACAAAGGTCAAGGCCATTTACAACTCAATAACTTAAGAAGTATTCAACCAAATTGTCTGAAATTGTATGGGACGATTGGACAATGTCCAAGAACCATCTGGTAGAATTTTGGGAGCAATCTGGTCAAAGGTCAAGGTCATTAATAACTCAATAACTCAAAAAGTATTGAACCATATTGCATGAAACTTGGTGGGGCGATCAGTCATTTTCCAGTCACCAGTTTATTAGATTTTGGTAGCAAACGGATAAGCGTCGGCGAAGGTATGCGCTCTACCGAGTGCACGTAATCTAGTTTACATTATTTTCAGATAGATGACCTTGAATCTTCATGGACGTTTTCAAAATGTCTGAATGGTATCGAAAATAATCAATAAGTATTCGATTTCATGGTTATCTATTAATTCATGGCTATCTATAACGGTTATCTATTATCAGAGGTTATTAATTTAAACTAAGCGTTGAAGGTTTTTTTAGTTTCAAGCTTTCGAATAGAAAAATCTATTCATCATCAGGAGAAAGATGGAAAACTGAGACCTGACAATGAATTTTATGACCAATAGTTGTATGTTGGATACCGTCTTTCTATTTAAGCTATCTATCCTAAAGTTTATTAGTAATAATTAATCTATTAAATATTAAAATATGAGATAAAAAAATTCGAAAATTTGTTACTACCCATAGGTATTGCTGACAACATTTATTCTCTAAAATAATTCTACTTTCCATATATCTGTAAAAAGATCAAATGTGTTTTATTGTTCTCAAGTGTCTTCTTGTTTCTATGTATATTCTCTATTCCTATGTGTGTTTTCTATTACTATGTGCTACTTGTTGCTATATGTGTGTCCTCTTGAGCCATATGTGTCAAAGTTCATAGACAATAACAGGTTAAACGAATAGGAAAAAAATTGCCAGACGTACGATTTCTTGAAGATTTGTTGTGAAAAAGTGAAACAAATGCGTTTTTCTCTAAAACAATACATATTTGATTGGTAGTTCAGGACTTTTTTTTCCGCTGAAAAATAGACAAAAAAAACAAGAGCTGTGCACTCCGCTGATTAGTGTGAAAAAAAAATTCTGTCTTTCTTCTTGAATATCTCTTAAACGGTTGATTAAACACGGGCGTGATACAACCTCTTTTTCTTCAGAATTCAAAAATCTTTCGAATAATTTCAATATTTTTTCAAATAACTGTTTTCCGCTGCAAAATAGAAAAAAAACTGCTATTCACTAAGAAAATTAGCAATGGAAGGAACAATTTCTGTCTTTCTTCTCGAATATCTCTTAAACAGTTAATTAAACGCGCGCGTGATATAATCCATACTCGTTTAGAATTTGATAATCTATCGAATTATATAAAAATATTTCAATGAAATTGTTTTTCCGCTGCAAAAATGACAAAAACTAACTGTTATTCACACCGTTGTCCGTTGATTAGTGTGCACTAGATAACGTTATCATCCGCTTTTATTACTGTTGCTAAAATTAGAACACACATAAAAGTGCAATATTAAAATTAGAAATAAATAATATAAAATGTCAATTATTTGTAACATAGGTTTCATGACACTGCAATGCTATATCAATTTTTTTGTAGGTAACCGATTTTACTTATTTATATTGTCTAGTAAGTACCAACCTACTTACTGACTACTGTACACCTATTACAAAATTAGCAGGTACCTATACAGAGTATCATTAATTTTTTTTGAATGAGTTATCAAAATAATTCTTTTAAAGTACTAATCGGTTATTATTTAATTTTAAATAAAAATAAACTTTTTAATTTCAGAGATAATTTAATTTTAGAAGTCGAAACTTAACCTTTGTTAAATAATATATTATGACTACCTAGGTTCTCTGAAATGAAAAAATACAGTATCTATAATTTCAAAAAAAGTAGAAAACACCCATTATTGAATTTTTTTACGTATTTTCATATAGAGCTCATATGTATTCGTTTGAAATTTCGAAGCATTCGGACAAATATTCTAGGAATAGTTCCATATTTTACTTCAAACACTAAATTTTGCTCTGGTCAAAAGTTAAGGGTAGCCATCATAAACTTTGAAATATTCGCGGATATTGGCAATTAACTTAACTATTTTTGAAATATACAAATGAAGAATAATAGTCTACGGTAAAGACACCAAGTATTATAATTACAATTTATTTCGATATCTTTTCATTGATTCTAACATGGGAAATAATATTTCTTTTTAGATATCTTTAATTTCATTTCGAATGATTTAAATTACAATATAATTAATAGGTAAAAGCTTCTTTATATATTTTTGCGTTCACTTAATTTGTAAATAGTTAAAGAGATTTTGTGTATTATAAGTAGTAATTATTAATCTCTTGTTTATTATTGTTTGTGCCTTATTGTTGTTGAAGATGATTTAAAAGTTTATTTAAAATATAAAATCTGTTCCGTCACTTTCTAACTAACATATTAATATAATATATATCAGTTCGGTTTTATAATATTAATGCTTTGTAATCGCTATATATTAAATGTATTAGATTTTATACCAATGGCTGATTACCTTTGCAACCTTGTGGAAGATTATATTTTCATCGGAATTTATTTATTTATTTATCATCTTGTTATTCGCTTAACTGAAGAAGTGTTTTGGGAGTGACCCGGTCAAAGGTCAAGGTCACAGTCATTTATAACTCAAAAAGTATCGAACCATATTGCATGAAACTTGGTGGAACGATTGGTCAATGTGCAGGAACTTTTTTGATAGATTTTGGGAGTGATCGGGTCAAAGGTCAAAGTTCAAGGTCAAGGCCATTCGTAACTCAAAAAGAATTCAACCAAATTGACTGAAATTTGATGGTACAATTGGTCAATGACCAGGAATGATCTGGTAGAATTTTGGAAGCGATCCGGTCAAAGGTCAAGGTCAAGGTCATTTATAACTCAAAATGTATTGTACCATATTGCATGAAACTTGGTGAGACGATTGGTTATTATTCAGGTAGCAGTTTCCTTAATTTAGGGAGAGAACAGGTCAATGCAGAGGCGAAGGTATGCGCTCTACCGAGTGCACATAATCTAGTTACACATGTGTTTTAGAATTCATTGTTGGTTAAAACAAAACAGTAGTTTTGACTCAAATCAAAACTTAGAAAAAGTAGCGCCAACTCTTATAATAAGTTAATTTATACACCAGATACATTGAATTAACAGTCTTTGTGAGTTACTACAATACACTCCGTCATTGTTGTTTTAACAAAAGTTAAAATTCTCAAAATAACAGTTTTAACTCTCATATTACGTTGATTCAATCAAAAAATGAATTGAATTACCTAATGTTTGATGACACATCATGTCATAGTTGATTTAAATCACGTGAAAACATGAATAAAGTCCAACCAACTAACGCAATAAATTGATTCAAAGCAAAATTTGATGACACATTGGATTTGACCATATGGGTGAACATTTTTTTCTCTCTGTGCATGTAGTATCTTGATATGGAAATGTTCAAAATTGCAATCAGTTCATCAATGATTTGTTTACAGCATTAAATTGGAGAAATGAATAAATGCTGTGAACCCTATTTCGACAGGTAATCTGTGAAAATTTCCAATTTCAATTTCTTTAGATAATTATTTCTTTTCTACACTTTAATAACTATATTTTTCTGCAATGTATTAAATCTCCCCAAAAGCACTTTATAAAGTTACTATGCTTTATTCTACCATATGCTACCATTGCATGTATAAAATTACAGTTGTAGCATCACGTTTGTCTTACCACGCTAATGCTCTCATAGGCATAATAATGGCTTAATATTGTATGAGGGGCACGTAGAGGTTAGGTATTACAGACTAATTTCAGCCTCTCTGCATTGCAAAAACTCACATGAATGTTAATATGTGATAAGAGAATGCTGGTACCATCAGTCACAGCAATGTGATGGGATAATAATTGTGATGTAGTACCTACTATGTGATGGGATAATAATTGTGATGTAGTACCTACTATGTGATGGGATAATAATTGTGATGTAGTACCTACTATGTGATGGTATAATGTGATGTTATACCTACTATGTGGTTGGATAATGTGATGTTATACCTACTATGTGATGGTATAATGTGATGTTATACCTACTATGTGATAGTATAATGTGATGTAGTACCTACTATGTGGTGGTATAATGTGATGTAGTACCTACTATGTGGTGGTATAATGTGATGTAGTACCTACTATGTGGTGGTATAATGTGATGTAGTACCTACTATGTGGTGGTATAATGTGATGTAGTACCTACTATGTGATGGTATAATGTGATGTAGTACCTACTATGTGGTGGTATAATGTGATGTAGTACCTACTATGTGGTGGTATAATGTGATGTAGTACCTACTATGTGGTGGTATAATGTGATGTAGTACCTACTATGTGGTGGTATAATGTGATGTAGTACCTACTATGTGGTGGTATAATGTGATGTAGTACTTACTATGTGGATGCTTTGTGATAATTTATTTTAAAATATTAGTTTCATTTTATTGTGTACAGAGAGAATTTTGTATCACTTGTAATATCTTTTTTCTCTTTAGTAAAATTAATTCTAAATTTTAATTTTAATTATGGGTATTTTCAAACTAAGTTTTTTCACGAATTATTTATAGATTTTACGATAAAAGCCAAAAAAGAAGATCTACCTGAAAGTCAAACTTTTTTGAAAAATCAATTATTATTGTTTTCAACCTTACAACTAGCCAAACAAATAAATGTAATCACCGAAAGTGTTGACTCTCTAAAGTAGGACTCTAGACTCCATTTCTCTGGTGACATTACTTCTCTGTCCTGAGATCTCATTTACAGTTCATCTTGCAGTAAAACTCACAGGATTCACTCTGTGAACAATAAAGCCATTCAACTAATGGGGCAACTCGGGAGATTTGAACTCATCTGAAAGTAGTGGAACTTTTCCAATCTAAAGATTAAACCAATCTGGAAACCTCTCAACTTGTGATCTATGGAATAATTCTATTACTTTCCTGATATCTAAAGCCACTTAATTTGTGATCTATGGAATAATTCTATACTTGACTTGGTTCTAGGTCCTTTCGTCAAAAACACATTCGCCGAAAAAAGGACAATTATATACCTAAACTAGATTATGTGCACTCGGTAGAGCGCATACCTTCGCCGCCGCTTATCTGTTTGCTACCAAGATCTAATAAACTGGTAACTGGATAGTGACCAATCGTCCAACCAACTTTCATTCAATATAGTACAATACTTTTTGAGTCATTGAGTTACAAACGGCCTTGACCTTGATCTTTAACCTTTGACCTGATCGCTCTCAAAATCTAACAAAATGATTCCTATATATTGATCAATCGGCCCACCAAGTTTCATTCAATATAGTTCAATATTTTTTGAGTTATAAATGACTATGACCTTGACCTTTGACCAGGTCACTCCCAAAAGTCTACCAGCAGGTCACTGGACATGGACCAATCGTTTCACCAAATTTTATGCAATTTGGTAAAACACTTTTTCAGTTAAGCTAATAACAAGATGATATATATATAAATAAATAAAAAAACGACGGCCAAAATATGACCTTCCCGCATTCTGCGAAGGTAATAAGGTATACTTATTTTACAGTAAAAAAAAGTAAAGTATACATTTTGTCATTATCAAACCACCCCCTCTAACCAACCAGACCGCTAACCTAACTTCAGGTTTTCAATATATCTTTATATTTATAACGTAAGGTGTTTTTTTAAATTTTCGGCGAGAGTGTCGTGCGGCGAAAAGACTTGCCACTCTTAACTTGTGATATATGGAATAATTCTAATTTTCTGTCTCTCATAATTCTATCATTATTATACTGAAACAGTAAATTTTATAATTATTATATACTGATAATAATGTATTCATATTAATGCTCTAATATCATTAAATGACTTTTTCATTCTTTTATCTTTTATGAATAATCATAAAATATAAGTAGTGCCTAATAGCCAAAGTTTTGAGGTCCCATTCCCCAATAGTTCATTGGAGTTATTTATTTAGCATTGAATAGAGTGTGTAGGTATCACCAGCCATGAATCATAACTGAAATAGATTATAGAAAATCTATAAGATAATCCCGATACTCTGAACGATAAAGATGGTCAACAAACCGATATCGATGAAAAGTTCCAATGGAATAAGCAATATTAGACACTAGGGAGTGACAGAAATTAGGCATGGGACAGTAGTGGGTTGATAGTCTGCCTCTATGATTTGTGAGTGAATAGAAAAATGAATGGTGTGAAGTTTTTGAAGAGAAAAATATATCGGCAATTATTATTGGTTTGAATATTTCATCAATGGATAGATAAAATGTTTAATATTACTCCTTTTTTGAAAAAGGAAATATAACAACATTGAGACTCATTCAAGTTAATAATTTTATATAAAATTACCTTTAATTTTGAACGAAAATCCTGTATTTATTATGAATGGAATATTTTCATTTACTTTGTTCCTAGGAATGAATATAGCTAAGCTACTTGTACTTCGTATTAAATTTTTGAATTAAAAATTGAACATACATAGCATATATATCTTTTCTTTTAAAAATTATAGAATTGTATTAAAATATCGTAGATACACTGCAATAAAATAACTGCCACTCACTTTATTAAATTCACACCGATACACTGTATCTAAATAACTGTCACTTACTTTACTAACTACACACCGATACACTGTATCTAAATAACTCACTTAATTTACTAACTAAACACCGATACACTGTATCTAAATAACTCACTTACTTTACTAACTAAACACCGATACACTGTATCTGAATAACTCACTTACTTTACTAACTAAACACCGATACACTGTATCTGAATAACTCACTTACTTTACTAACTAAACACAGATACACTGTATCTGAATAACTCACTTACTTTACTAACTAAACACCGATACACTGTATCTAAATAACTCACTAACTTTACTAACTAAACACATCGATACACTGTATCTAAATAACTCACTCACTTTACTAACTAAACACATCGATACACTGTATCTAAATAACTCACTAACTTTACTAACTAAACATCGATACACTGTATCTAAATAACTCACTTACTTTACTAACTAAACACCGATACACTGTATCTGAATAACTCACTTACTTTACTAACTAAACACCGATACACTGTATCTGAATAACTCACTTACTTTACTAACTAAACACAGATACACTGTATCTAAATAACTCACTAACTTTACTAACTAAACACATCGATACACTGTATCTAAATAACTCACTTACTTTACTAACTAAACACCGATACACTGTATCTGAATAACTCACTTACTTTACTAACTAAACACCGATACACTGTATCTGAATAACTCACTTACTTTACTAACTAAACACAGATACACTGTATCTAAATAACTCACTCACTTTACTAACTAAACACCGATACACTGTATCTAAATAACTCACTTACTTTACTAACTACACACCGATACACTGTATCTAAATAACTGTCACTTACTTTACTAACTAAACACCGATACACTGTATCTAAATAACTGTCACTTACTTTACTAACTAAACACCGATACACTGTATCGGAACTTTAACTGCAAACAATTACAAGTTTTTCGCATTTCTATATTTTGTATTTCAAACTTCTCTCCATTTTAGCCTGTAAATTAATTCACTCTAACATCTGTAAAATGTCTTAACTTACTTCGTAGTTTATCCTCAAATATTTTCAGCCAAAGAACTTCTCAGGATACAAAATAAGTTTTAAGACATTTTCCCTTAGAAAAGTTATTTGTCAGTATAAAGCAGTGAGAAGATATCTTGTAAATATGAATTAGTTATAGCTATTAAAATATAATTAGAGAAAAATATCTTGGAAAATTATTCATAACTTGATATAAAAATTATTTTTCAGTTTAGATAATTGTCGATAATGAATTCACATATTTATATAAATAATTGTATACAAAACTTTTCAATTATTTTAAGAGAAAATATTTGAAAATCATTAGAAAAGGTAACGTTCAACTTAAGAATTGACAGCAAAAATAAAATGTAATTAGAGAAAAAGTTAACTTATATTTTAAACTGATTAATTTTCATTATTTAATGACGGAAGAAATAAATTATTCGTGAAGTTTTAAAATGTTGCCTGATAATACACAACTTAAAAAGCAATTATTTCGCTATTATTTATGTGAAGGAGAAATAATTATTTATGTGAAGGAGAAATTATTATTTTTGTGAAGGAGTAATTCTTTATTTGTTGTTGTAAGGGCCATAAATTAAATAACTTATATTCTCTCGAAACAATTGAAATGAATTAATTCATGTGTTAATTATTCATCCAGCAGAAGAAAAAAAAACATCCAAGATATCCTTATATTGCAAAGGAAAATAGGAAGAAGATGGGAATATTCCTATAAGACATCATCGTGAATAAACACACACAACGTACTGTCCTACTGTGACATTCATGTCCCCTCTTACAAACACACACAGCGTACTGTCCCACTGTGACATTCATGTCCCCTCTTACAAACACACACAACGTACTGTCCCACTGTGACATTCATGTCCCCTCTTACAAACACACACAACGTACTGTCCCACTGTGACATTCATGTCCCCTCTTACAAACACACACAACGTACTGTCCCACTGTGACATTCATGTCCCCTCTTACAAACACACACAACGTACTGTCCCACTGTGACATTCATGTCCCCTCTTACAAACACACACAACGTACTGTCCCACTGTGACATTCATGTCCCCTCTTACAAACACACACAACGTACTGTCCTACTGTGACATTCATGTCCCCTCTTACAAACACACATAACGTACTGTCCCACTGTGACATTCATGTCCCCTCTTACAAACACACACAACGTACTGTCCCACTGTGACATTCATGTCCCCTCTTACAAACACACACAACGTACTGTCCCACTGTGACATTCATGTCCCCTCTTACAAACACACACAACGTACTGTCCTACTGTGGCATTCATGTCCCCTCTTACAAACACACACAACGTACTGTCCCACTGTGACATTCATGTCCCCTCTTACAAACACACATAACGTACTGTCCCACTGTGACATTCATATCCTCTCTTACAAACACAGACAACGTACTGTCACACTGTGACATTCATGTCCCCTCTTACAAACACACACAACGTACTGTCCCACTGTGACATTCATGTCCCCTCTTACAAACACACACAACGTACTGTCCCACTGTGACATTCATGACCCCTCTTACAAACACACACAACGTACTGTCCCACTGTGACATTCATGTCCCCTCTTACAAACACACACAACGTACTGTCCCACTGTGACATTCATGTCCCCTCTTACAAACACACATAACGTACTGTCCCACTGTGACATTCATGTCCCCTCTTACAAACACACACAACGTACTGTCCCACTGTGACATTCACGGTCTAATTTATTTAGAAGTAGTGCGGTGAAAGCCATCCGTTTGAAATGGTCTGGTGGTTTTGATCGCACAGCGCCACCTAGCGTGTGATCTGAATATTTAACGCCTCTTTGCTCTTCAAAAGAAACCCATGATTGCCATCAAATGGAAAAATGTAGGCATCATCGTGACAAAGACTCTGTTAATGCGATGGTGAATGGCCAATTGTAAATTAGGCAATTAACTATACGCTTAACAAATATCGTACAATACGGTCGAGCATCAAATAATGCAAATGAGTCATTCATTTAAAAGTCAACAGATTAATATTAAATATTGATTAATTAATAACAGAGGTTTTGCATCAAAATGTCTAATATCATTGATTTGCTAAGAAATGAATTATTTCACGTTTCACGTCAGAGGTTATTTAAACTCAACGTTGAATGTTTTTTTGGTTTCAGGCTTTCGAATAGATCTTTGATGAACGATGCTAGTCCTGATGATGAATAAAAATCTTTCTAGTCGAAAGCTTGATACCAAAAAAAAAACGCTCAACTTTGAGTTAAATAACCTCTTGATAAAATAGTCAAATTCATAACATAAATTGAAAGGAAGAATATCCTACAGTAAATTGTATTGATCCAAAAAGCTCCCCAATGGAATATTCACAAATTATATTTTTCTCGAATTCAGAAGTAAAACTTGCTATTCCTAAACTCGAAAGAATAGTCTGTCGTTCTGATGTGTTTTCACGATGCAACCATGTGGATATTCTGAGTGGCTTCAAGAGATAAAAAGTTACTGAAGCAAAAGCTTGAAAGAGCTCAAACATCTTCATCCCATAGTTCCTTTGTCCTTGTTCTTCATTTCTTGCTAGATCACGACTCTAAAATTTGAATCAGAAATCTGCCATTGAAAATATCAATGATAAGTTTACACATTGAAATGGAGTTTTTATTTCGAAGCATTCCAGAACGTAATATTGACTTTGCTTCATCATATATAGAAATAATGTGATGCTGATAACTTCTTGAATAAAAGTAAATAAATATTAATTATACTACCTCTCTGGTCCAAATTATCTGGTGCATAGAAATATCGAATTTGGTCAGAGATACTTGGTGTACTCAATTTTTGAATTTGATATGACAGGATTTTGATGGAAAATACTGATTGAATTAATGATATTATTTTTATATTTATTTATTGGCAAGCTTCGGACGTACTTTCTGATGGTCGTGACCAGATACTTACAGCAGTATTTCTTCCAAATCCGAATAACATCTTAGATTGCTAACTGTTACAGAATACGCGCTTTGTACGTTTGCTTGTTATTTCTTGTCACTAATAGTTTTGCATTCTACATTAACATCATTTATATTTTCCATTTATTTTTAGTCCTTGCGAGTAGTTTAAAAAAAAATAATTAAATAGCAGTTGCTAAAGAAACATGCATACAGATTATAGTTATCAATAAATTCTGGATTCATTTGTTTCTGCCGGTGCACCAATCAAGTATTATTGAATAACAAGTGCACTTTCCGTTAATAAAAACGAGTTTTCAATAGTAGGTATCAATATATTTCCGTGTCTATCATGGTCACATTCTACATAAAAATAATTGAACACCCGTATTGCATTTATTTACATTATCTGATTTTTTCCCAAATTGATTCTAGTCGGAAGTTTTGTTATTCCTCTGTTATCTTGATTTTTTGGGGGATTTTTTCCCCCTGATTTTTTCTTGGATTCATTTTCCCAGATGTTTTTTTCTGCTGTTTTTTTTTTGTTTTTTTTTGTTCGTTTTTTCCCCCAGAATTAATTGTTCTATCGGATTTTTTTTCACGATTTCTTTGTAGGATTTTTTCCGGAAGCTCTGTTAGTTTAAGCAATGCACTTCGAATGATACCGACAAATATTGACAAATATTACCAATCTGAACAAGTCCCGCTTTTTTTTCTTACTTTGAATTTTTATTTAAGTATATCATATACAATATTAAATAGAATTAATTTTTCAACAAGAGTTACAACTGCTTGATACATATGTTACTTTCATCTATCATCTAACTAGATTTTTATAAAAATAGCCTCGGACGAATTTCCGATGTCGAATTTTCCGAGGACGAATTTTCCGTGGACGAATTTCCTAGCACCAAACAAAGGGTTCTCGTGAAAGTGTAACAAACCATCGCGTTGCTAAGGTTCATGGCGTTGCTAAGGTTCATGGCGTTGCTAAGGTTCATGGCGTTGCTAAGGTTCATGACGTTGCTATGGACGCTAGATCAAGCGAGTTACAGTTCAATATCTCGTCTGAGCAGCTGGAAGTGTCTCGGGATCAGAAGATTTACATGTAATGTGCATGGAGTTTATTGAAGGATTTACCAAAGTGAAGAAACTGATTCGAAATATTTCCATCTGGAAAAATGAAGAGAAAAATAGTTACGAACTGAAGTTGAATGGGGATATAATCTTCATGCCGAAGTTTTCCTCTCTTCCATCCCAGTGACCTGATTCTCATCATCTCCCCTTAAGGAAATTAGAGTCGTAGTCTTCATCTGTATGAGATAGATGAAAGAATAATATACTTTTAAGATCTACCTGTTTCATACGTGAAGTTCTCTGAATTTTTCCCTTCATTTGTTTTCTCCTTTCGATTCTAAAGCATCTGACCGTATTTTACGAAATTATTTTTCTTTTACATTTAGTAAGTTTATATTATTGACGTAGAATTATAATAGCAATCAGTTATTTCAATTCATTAAGTTGGTTATTCGGTACCATAGGCGACCGAGTTTTCTTATATTCTTCTTTTATAAGCGTGATATGATATAATCACGACATAAATTATCATTACTATTTGTTAGAAGCTAGGCACTTCAAATTAATGATATCCCTATTTTATTAGATACTCTACTCTTTATCTATAAAAATCCCTTTTAGTGAAATTAGTAAAACAGAATAAATAATTGAAAAAATAATGGATAAATTAGAAGAAGACAAACAGGAGGTTTTAGTAAAACTTGATCTGGATAATTTTGACAGGCCAGAATTTTCCAGCTGTCCCTACATATTGACAAGTCCGAGGTCACTTCAAGCTTGCAGCCAATTGGGAATGAAGGTATGTATGACTTTAAAAATACATAAATATATAAGTTTTATTTGTATATCGTGTGTTCTCTCCTTCTTGGGTTTGTGAATTGAATCTACGTTTTATATTTTAATGGGATTAAATGAAAATTTATTCCTTTAGAATTAAATATTTATTATTTACTTTCATCATTTAGAAACTGTCTATCAATCACACAGGAAAAGAAAGCGGGTTTCGCTTAAACTTGAGGGTAACGTATTATGCGAGGTACTATCATCACAATATTTTAATTGCTAGTCCTACACATTGAATGACAAACGTATGGATATATAGAAGGAAATAATGACTTAAGATGGTATAAAACGAACTTTTTGAGAGGGTTGGTTAACGATGTAAACAATTATAGACATACAAAAATTGAGATAGACATATGTAATTTCAGAGGTTTGTGTAGAAATTTATTCATATTTGAATTATAGTTCATAAAACATTGTACAGTATACATGGGCCACAAAAATGATTCCGATTTATTTTTCAATAAGATAACAAAGAATAACCGACAATTTCTTCAAACCAACAATATAATGTGTCATTGCGACCTCATTACTAATCATATGAGACAACTCTTGATGTATTCTCACTTTACAAATGTAGAAACTAAAATTTTCAATTTTCACCTTCAACCCTAGACACAGCTATTCGTTAGATGTGTTCATATATGCAGAAAAATTTAATGTGATTTTTCCTTCAGCGATAAAAAACCGCTAGTGTGAACACATTTTAAGAAGAGCTTTAATTACTTCAGAGGTGTTAAAAAACGCAAGTGTGAAGCGGGCCTTAACCAGGCAATAAACAAGCGAAGAACGAATATTCAAAGCGAAACCTTCAATGAGATCAAAAATGTAACTGAAGTTGTTCTATTTCAAAATTGTTTCCTAGGAAGAAGTGTAAGCACCCTGTATTATGATGTCTACAATTGTAATTTTTTTCTTTTATCCACTGCCTTTTAGTGAGTAAAATCACAGAGTTAGCTCAAGAATAACCTTTCGTGCAATGACAAAATAGTCACCCTCGCTCTTTGCTTACCTGTTCTTAAACTAAGTCTATCCGTTCAAAATTGTTTTATCGTATAATAGTACAATAAAAAGCGGTGAAAAGAGACCAAGATACAGTTTTTCGCTCATTGGCTAATGATTTATAAATATTGGAAAAAGCGGAAACATTTTTGTGGCCCATACTGTATGTAATGTACAAAGGTTTATGTCCAAAGTCTTGGCTCCTTAGTGTTGAAGTTAGGTCTCTAATATTTCATGTAGATTAACTTTATTACAACTAATTTTTTTTCATTCGTCTGCCTTTGAATGAAGTTATCCATTAACTATTTTAGATATAATCTAGAAATTCACTTAATAACAAAGTGTTATAAGATCTACAGGTTCACCTCATAACAAAGTGTTACAAGATCTACAGGTTCACCTCATAACAAAGTGTTATAAGATCTACAGGTTCACCTCATAACAAAGTGTTATAAGATCTACAGGTTCACCTCATAACAAAGTGTTATAAGATCTACAGGTTCACCTCATAACAAAGTGTTATAAGATCTACAGGTTCACCTCATAACAAAGTGTTATAAGATCTACAGGTTCACCGCATAACAAAGTGTTATAAGATCTATCCATAGCGCCAGGAAATTATTACACTCCAAGGCGAAGTTGTGAGATTATTTCCACCTCCAGAGGATATGGCTACTTTTTGCCCAAACTTTTGCTGAGAGTACACTCGAGGGGAAGGAACCCCCAGGAAGGGGAAAAACTCTTGCAGAAAGTGTTGGAGGGCAAAAACTACAGACTTTATAAGAAGAATTATAAGTTTGCAGGAGTAACGTTTGTTGAATTAAAGTTCTTTGAAGTATAAGACGAACTTGCACCAAAGATAAATTCAAGTTATATAATCAAGGAAAAATTCATGAAATCCAAGAGAGAGATATGGTAGAAAAGTATTCGGATTATATAATGTACAAAAATATGAATGGGATATTGTATATTGAAATTTGATATATTATACTAAAACCGGATAAACAGTTTAAAACACAAAATCACTATTAAATTACAATATTTGATAATGAATATTTACAAATAGAGAAAATATTTCATTGGTTTGCATGTCGTAATTTCAAGCCAATCAAGCGTGCATTAATGTGCATAATGTCCTTTAAATTGCATACAGAATGATTTGTGATTTAATACAAAAGACTATATGTATATTATATCAAATCATTATATGTTTTTATCAATTATAGCCATTCACAGATGCCAAAGCTAGTCAAACGTACACAACATCAAATTTATGTGTGTCTGTGGAAGTGTGTTTGTACATAATTAAAGAATCAAAGAATTTAGGAACACTCTGTACTAAGAATTTTAAAGGGCGATATTAAAAAAACTTATTTCAAAGAAAAAAAATTCTGTTGACTCCTATTATTTACTGAAAGTCTGTCTTTCCTTTCTCACTGCAAAGTGTTTGTACAATGTACATCCTTTAGAGACACGTACACTGAAAAAACATAGCTAGTCAAACTGACTCATCACTTGATTCAAGGCTGGCAAAACACCAACATTGGAATAATTTTCTTGATTGACTCTACCTGAGTCAATCTGACAATGAATTAGGAGTCAATATGACTCTTGTTTTTCGAGTGAGCTATTAGGATAAGTCAAATTGACTCACATTTTTAAGCCGGTTAACTTAAAACTCAAATTTTGAGTCAATTTAACTCGTATTTCTTTAGTGTACACAAATCTAACTTTTAAACATAATTCAATGTTCTCTTTACAGCCCGTGGAGTTGATTCCTGTCACCGCCTCAGATCTACAGCAACAATATCCACAGATTCCCCACAGACAACTGCAAGCCATTCTAGTCAGGCATAACAGGATTCGACTGCGTGAGTAAAAAGAATAGCGAACAAAGGGAAAAGATGCGTTATAGAAATATTTCGAAATTAAGCTCACAGAATATATCTTCAACAATTTGAGTAACTTTTTTCTGTCGTCACATTGACTTGATCTGACAGGTAAAATTACTCATAATTTACCATATCACCATTAGTCATTCGACTACCCATGAAAAATCTGTACTCTCTAAACATTGAGTGTATGTTGTTACACTCAATGTTATTATCTATCTAATCTATCTATATTAAAAAGTATCCTATAATGTCCGGTATTTAGATATATGTTCGGTGATTGGGTAGTGTTCGGTGTTGTAGATTTATTTCGTCCTATCGTATTTCTTCAATGTAGAAACGATCGACCATGCAACTTGAAACTTGAAACATAGCTTAATAATGTCTACAATGTTTAACTGAGTTTTACAATGTTTGACTGAGTTTTACAATGTTTAACTGAGTTTTGTATTTTTTATCAGAATCTTAAAATGTTTGTATAATGTTCAACAAAGTTTTATAATGTTTTAACAGAATTTCATAATATATTTAAATGTTTAACTGAAATTTATAATATTTTTAATGTTTGCATAATGTATAATAGAATATTAAAATGGTGTTTAACATTTTTTACAGAATTTTGCAATTCAATATATAGATAGATTGTGTTTTCAATAGAATTTTAAAACTGTTCGCTTTAGTATCAATTTCAACTAGGCATAATAAGCTAATTTAACTACCAAACAACATCTACTAAGCGAAACAATGGAATTGATTTCAGGCTCAAAGTCTCGGCAGAATGTGAAGTGGAATATTACAACATGAAGCCTCAGTGCGAATTTAATTTTAGATGCCTTGTAGTATTATCCTGCCGGAATCTGCTTACATCCTTAGAATCAGGAAACAAATTACCCAAAATCCGCCACTGATGGGATTTAGGTCACCCGAAGGAGGGATTGAAGATTTGGGACAAAAATGAATGTCTTTTGTTCAGTTCGTTACAGAGAAGATTGCTATGTTGATGTAACTGATAGAGACAATTTAAAGTGGTGATCTTAAAAGAGTAAATTGGAACGGTTAACTCGTATTTTATTTGTAATGGTAGGTGTTTTTATATCAAATATAAGGAGTTTGATTAATCATTTTGTCCACCTCAAATATAGAGCTGATATTGAAATGAATTATGTGTGAATATATTAGAGAAATTCCTCTCTCTTTCATTCATTTAATAAAATTGGTGCTGTGAAAATATATTTTAGACTCAATAATGCAGAACTGCACGAGGTGATTAATTGATATGTTATTTATTATTTGATATTGTGCTCTTAAATCATCATATAAATATATTGATTAAATAGAATAATATTTTGTTGGAATAAATCTACCAAGGCAATAGTAAAAAAACAGACATGTTGAGAAAATACTCTCCGAACCGGAAATTTCCATCACCTCCCCCTAGATCATAATTCAACTGAGGCAGAAAAAGAACGCCCCTAAAAATTGGCCATAAAAAGAGTGACCTGAAAAGTGCGGTGCTAAATTTGAGGTTTAATCTCCTGTGGTGAACTTTATGTCATAAGATTATCCTAAAGCTATCTTAGGGACACGAGAAATGACGGCAAAATAGTCTGCATATTCACAGTTCTAAGTTCTGGTATCAGAAATATTGTGTGTGGGGATTTGATATAATAGTAAAAGTAATGAAAAAAACATTGCTATACTAATGCTAATGTTAGTATTCAATTATTTTTAGGTATGAATTTATGAAGACAAATTTATATAAAATTCAAAATATTAGGAAATGAAGAAAATTGCTATTGAACGTACGCACGTAGTTACATTTAATAGAAAATGTTAATCTGACTGTATGTATTGTTGTCAGTCTTATCAGCCGCTATTTCAGTACATTAGGAGTTGAATCATTGAAAATATTAAAAATTTATAGATTTTTTATATGAAACTGTACTGTAGTTTTTTGAATCGACTAGTTTGTCGAACTGCAAAGTTCATGGAAGGTGTTGTTACGTCCCCCCTTATAGACATATATTGGATATTTCCTGTTTCGGTGATATTTTCCATTTATTACTTGAATACTGTTACATGTGTATCTGGGAGGCGTGCCGTCAACCAATTAAAACCCCTAACCCCTCCACAGCCCCTCCACGAGTCCACAACCCAACTGATATTGAGATTCTGAAAAAAATGAGGAAATATTTCAATCTTTGCGTTTCATCAGTAATACATAGGGAATAAATAACTTAAACTCTCATAGCTCAAAAAGTATTAGTTTCTAAAAAAACGGTTATGATATCAAGTTTCCATTTAGACGAAAATAATTTTCTGTAAAATATTATATAACTTGAAAGTTTTGAGCATCCTATATACAAAATGAGAGAATATATACAAAGTTTTCTTAGATACATAAGAAGTCCTATTATATGTACACTTAGATCCAGTTAACGTAACAAAAGGAATTTACCGGAATTGGTAGACAATTATGAAATGAAATAAAATTTTCAAGTTTATTTCATTGAATATTTCATAAATTTACAAGTAAAAAAGCAGCAGTAACTTATTGGCTATTTGCAACTATGGATTGTCCTCACCGTCTCATTTCATAGACAACAGAGTATATCACATAGATCATAAATAATGTGTGACATATAATTATAGATAATTTTCTTCTGTTGTTTTTAGTAAATGTTTATAAATATTAATATTCTGTACATTTTAAACTCTTACTGAAAATACATCTCAAATTCCTTCGCATTATTATAGTCTGTTTGTTTAAACCTTTTTGTAAATCACGAATAGAAAAGACTATATAAGTTCTTCTTCTTCTAGATGTAGAATAATATTATTCTACATCCAAGAAATTATCGACAGATGGATTAAAACAATTTCTTCTTAAATTTATAAAATTCAACTCAATTGAAAAATCAGATATGGTTTATCAAAATAATTAATATCATAGTGTAAATGATAAAACTGAACAATTCAATAAAACTCGATAGAGAATTCTATATATGAATGATAAAAATTTCATTAAAATTCTGTATAAAAATTAGGATAACTCATTCTAACTTTTCTTATATAGAATAAATATTTACGGAAATGTCAATTCAGTATTTAATCATTCATGTTTAAAACCAATTTTGAAGCATTTATTAAAAACCTCTGCTCTTATATTTTTTTTTAAGGAGCTACCTAAGTTCTAAGGAAATCAATTCACATTTCAGAAAGCTTTTATATCTGTTGACTGATTATTCTGCAATTTGTAGAGTATATGTAACTTTAGAAAATAAATACATAGTTTCTTGTTTTTTTATATTTTGGCATTAGTTTTTGAGAAAAAGAAAAATTTATAAAGAAAATCGTAAGTTTTATAAGAATGGGAGTCTATGAGGAATTGAGGATATATATATGCTAGAATTTTAGAATCCTTGTAACATTTTTGACGAAGAAATAGAAGCCATTTTTTCATTTTCTTTTCTTTTGTAGATTTTTGATGACTAAATGAAATTTTTCAAAATTTTGTCTATTAGGATAAAATTTCAAAAATTGACTTGATCTACCTCTAAATATAGTCCAAATGTCTCAGGATATCGTCTGAGTGATTTCTTCATGGCTACGCACTATGTAACAAATGGCCGCTAAAAATATAATCTTTTAATTTTCATTCTCATCCTTATAATGAGCATTGTCACAGGGATGGAATTTTCCGTGGTGGAATATAACTGGGTAGAATATACCTGGAACCATATTTGAGGCAAGAAATCCCACTACCTAAAGACCCTTTTTGCCTAAAAGAAAATATAATGAAAATTTTCACCAAATTTAATGAGTTGATCCACTCAATCTGTAAAGGCATTAGTATAATAATTTGCATATCATTGCATCTAAATTTTTCATATATTGAATACATAAATAGAAAGTAATTGGAAAAAATATTCATTACTACTTTCTGTACCTTAGATTGCATAATAGAAAATATATGTCAAATTCATTCACAATATGGTTTATATAACACTCTGTAGGATACAATAGTATTCAGTTCCTGAAACCATTATTTCCATTTTTTTTAACCAGAACGATATTGCTACATACTTTTTAACATTTGAATATCATCTTCTGTTCGAATTTTCCAGTTCGGCTGATCGAAGCAAGACGTTTACGACGGACTTTACCAATACCCCCTCCAAACACTGCGTTATTTGCTGCCAGAATTCGTAAGTCCTCCTTAGTAAAACCTTTGTGTAATGTTGCTCTTGATTTTCTGATAATTTATGTATTTGTTGCCGCAGCAAAGTCAGAACAATCGGAATTGTTTTATGAAGAGTTAAACGAAGAAGAATCGGAAGGTCAGTCAGATGACTGTTTGAGAAATTTTCAACAAAATTCAAATGTAACATTTCAGACTAAACATGAAGAATCAATTGGAAAGGGAGAAAAAGAAAGAATTAATCACGAACTTCACCAGACTGACAAGAGTAAGGATGTGTTTAAGTTGAAACAGAAATATATGACTTCAGAAAATTGATTGTTGTATTGTATCCTATTACATATGTAATATAACAATACTTTCTGTAATGAACTTAATGATTATTTTAGTTAATGGAGAACCTGTATTGAATAAGGGACTAGACGTACCAACACGAATTGATATCAAAAGGCAAGAATCAAGAAGAAAAGAATCTTCTAAAGCTAAGAAAGCTTCTAGTCTCAAAACAGGGACTTCACCTCTGAAGTCAGCTCGAGAATCTCCTTCTTCTAGACCTAGTTCAGGTTACATCACAGACTGCAGTAACAGTTCGCCTACCAAAAGTTCTAAGATAAAACTCAAGAATGTGAAACAAACTAAATTAGGTTCGTCATTTGCTATTTATGCTATATTTTTATCTCAAAAATAATTATTACTTAATATTATATATCTTTTGTTAAGATAAGAGGAAACATCAACCCCAATTAAATCTGCAACTCAAAGGCGATTCGATTATTAAAAGAACTACAAAAAGACAAGAAGTGTTTTCATCGTATAAAGGTGAGGCATTAAGATGATATGTTCAATGAACATTCACTAGATCAATATCAATAAAAATATTTAAAATTTACGAATTGAATTGATATTTCAGACAACCGATTGCGTCCCTCAAGTTCTGGCAGAGCAAAGTCTGCATTGCGAGTATGTATAATAAAGCATTGGGAATCACAATATAAACAAATGATTAAAAAAAATAACTCACCAAATCTTCTCTTAAAATGAAGTGTTTGACAATAAAACTGAATTAAATTTTTCAACAGAAAAGACAAGGCATCAAAACTCAGGCAATTCCAGCAATATCCAAATCTTCTCATCAGAATGCCCAACATCGAGTTACTTGGGACTTGAAAAATGACAGCAACGAACCGCAAAATGATATGTCTCCTCCCACTGAAAATGAAAATGCTGAACTTTCTTCTCTATCAGAAATTACTGAGGATGAAATTGACATGAGGGAATCTTTGAATACAATTAGCGATACTTATCAACATCTCCCCGTAGAAAAATCTGAATTAACAGATTCTGTTAACTCGATCAGTGAAGACAAATCAGTTGACAACGAAGAAAATACGGAATCGACTGAAGAAGATTGGGCTATTATCCAAGATACAGAAGGTAACCAATTGTCAACTTATCGGGAAGATGACAATTCTGTTGGCAGCAGGTATGACTAAACTTGATTTAAGCAGCTTCATGAAATATATGAAATAATCGTAAATCATCTTAAACTCAAACACAATCAAATGCATCGCATCATACATTTTATAAATCATATCCACCTCTTCATGTATTAATACATAAATACTATAATTAAAATGCAATTAAAACTTCACAAATAAATAAATTATAAATACAAGAATGTAAAATATGACTAAAGAAAATATCCTGATGAATAACTCAGTCTTTTCTAGTTAGATCTACACAAAAAAGTCTAAGAAACGACTCCTAGTTAACGTGCACTCTTCAATAATCCAGTGAGTGAACAGACAATAAATAATTTTACAGCAGTGCTAGTGAGCTAAATTCAAGCTTTATGATCTCCCCAATTCATGAGGAAGGATGCAGTGATATTTTTCTGGATAGTCTTGGTGCCAATTACTACCATTATCCCAAAGAAATCACAGCTAGAAATTATGACCAAGTTTGGAAGCCTATCTCCTGTAGCCGAAACTTTTCCGAAGAGCTGATGTCAACTACAAACTCAATAGAAGAACGGGGAACTCTTGTAAGAATGCCCAATAATCGTCCTTTACGGAGAGGAATGCAAATCTGTGATGCACAAATGTTGATTCCACGTCAACCGCGAGAAATGTTGGAAAAACTCTACAAAGTTCGACGACAGTACGACGTCACTCCCAACAACAGATCAGGAGTTTGTTCCGGGTTGTTTTCTGATGATGAATTGTACGTAAAGTGTAAAAAAATTAGGTTAAGAAAGGTTATTGAGAGCAAATAAAGTTTATTTTGTTAGGAGTAGGGCTTCTCAACAAGATAAAAGATTTAACAAAAATATAGATCGACATCTGAATGTAATAAACCTAATATGACATAAAGCGGTTGAATTTCTATAAATAAATAACTAAGTAATCGTAACTAAATAAAATGTGATTCTAAAGATCAACTTCCATGCATGCTGTGACACAGATCTCGTCCATTGCTATTTGACTAGAAACAATAAACTAATAAAAGATAAATTTTTCTCTTAAATGTTTTTACTTTTGTGTAACTACCAAACTATTTTCAATTCAGAGATTTTGTTACTGAAAAATGGTACAATTTTCAATAGCTTTACACAGTGCTTACTTAAAAAGTTATCATATAAGCTGTTATATCATTTCATAATACACCTCATCAGTAAATAATGCCATACCACCTGAGAAAGTGGCTCAGTAGGTTTTTCTTGAGAATGTTCTTTAAGCAGGTCCGTTGGTTGGGATTCAAACTCTTCAGTAACTCCACAGCACCAGGGCACTGCACCACCAAACAGAAAGAGAGTCTCTACTCCACACAAAAGGAAAACAAGCAGACTCATCAGAGCTTACCGATCATCATCCAGTCTCAACAAATTGGGTATTCATCTGATTTCTAAATTGATATTCACTATTGTATTGTATTGTAAGCTTGTATCTTCCAACCATATTTTTTTAAAACCAAATTCTGCATCAATCATTTAATAACATCGACAAATTAAATTTTCATGCAAATTTAAAAGTTAACAAAATTTCATTTATCCAATCGGAGACAAATAAAGTTAAATGTTTTTCATTGTTACTATTTTATCAGAATACAAAATATATTTTATTGTAACTATATAGTGACATTTGGCAATTATGTTATTTTGGAAATTCTGATTGAAATTCATAATTTACGGGATTTTTTAAAAAATTCTCAGGTTTAGAAGATTGTTCAACCCGCACAACTTTTGGACTGAGTGGCACCTCTTCTATGTCTTCCCTCACCTCCTCCCTACCCCCAATGAGGAGAAAGAGAACTTCCTCCTCCTCCTCCTCTAAAGATTTCACACGAATCAGACACACTTACAATAGGCCCACCTCTCCTAAAAAGTGAGATGAATAATATTAAACATTTCTCATCTCCAAATAGTACTAAAATATTTATTTAGGAAAGGAATTCTTCTAACCTTTACGTTGAACGTCGCAGTACTCAGACACTCTTAGTACTCGGAAAGTGGGCGTTTATATTGATCAAAAATCAATCTGTTACTTACATATTTCTGATTGATTAACCCTGACAAATGCTATCACCCAGTTTGCGAGTACTGTAAGTGTTCGATTACTGCCATATTCTCTTTGAATTGTACTCGGAATACAAATCAGAATTACAATTATGATCATTTTTTATCAGAAGCAACATAAAGAGTAGCGCAGGCTAAAATGGTTTATAATATCAAATGCAGTTCCTCTTAAGACTCCTGGAAATGGTTTTGTTATTTTGTAGAATTAAGAACTAGGATCATTAATCAGAAAATTGCAAAAATGTTCAGTATATTTTTTTTCTACATGCACCAAAGTTTTTCATACGCATTGCGCGAAATCAGTACAAAACGCAAGCACTATTTGACGACGATGAATAAACAAGTTATGAACTATTTGTTTCGATTTCTGATCGTTTCTATGTAGTACACAGTCACTTACCTGTTTTCTATTATTTAGTATTGAATAGATTTTGTATTTTGTAAGATATATGTAATGAGTTGAATCATTCAATATCGACCAGAAAATCAACACAAATTGTGTTTCAATTTATTCATTGAATAATATCAACTTTGAAGTAAATCGGTTATTGTGTTGTATTGATTGTAAAACTCTTTGAAAACACATATAAAAATGCATATGACAAGAATACGTAAATATTTTAATTTATTAAATCAAAATTTTTATTTTCTCTTTTCAATCAAACAAATACGTAAATGCTAAAAAATTTCATAGGGTTTAAGCAGAATAATTGAATCAATTAAAATAATCCATGGAGTGGACCTTTAATCTCCAACATTGATACTCAAACAATAAATATAAAAATGAACATTATAATAAAATTTCAAGTAATTATATTTCCGTTTGGTCTATATGAGCATATGGGTTATAGGAATATTCCACCTCGGTAAATTCCACCCTGTATATTCCACCTCGGTAAATTCCACCCGGTATATTCCACCCCGGTAAATTCCACCCCGTTGAAAATGCTCATTTGGGTGACAATAAAAATCCTAAGATTTTTTTTTTAGATTGCTATTTGTTAAATAATTTGTACCGATGAAAAAATAACTCAGACGATATCCTGAGACATTTGGACAATATTTAGAGGTAGCTCAACTCAATTAAATTTTATTCTAATAGAATTACAAATTTTCCTAATATGGTAGTTTATTTCAAAGTTTACATGTTGAACAAGATAATATTAATTTCTTTTTAACATGAAACTGCACATGTGTTCTTACAACAATGGTTGGATGAGGTGTGGAAGGGGTCGACTGGCAGAGACAACCCACTCAATGTTTTCGCTCTTTCCTAAAAATTGCTGTTTTGGATTCTAGTACCAAATTCCCCGTGGTCAAAATCTCTCAATGTAAAACGGCAATAACCTCCCAGTCTTAAAACCCTGTGCAATAATCCTCGCCTCCCTATCGAAAACCTCCTTGTCAAAAAAAAAAAAAAAAAAAAAAAAAAGTAAAAAAGGCTTTCGATTAAGAACCACCACTTTTACAAGAAGTTAAAATACCAAACTCAAAATGAAATAAATATAACAAGAAGTACTATATGACCTCATCTAACAATTAATATCGCTGTTGTGTGGCCGATAGGGAAGAATATCAGCTTGAGATTGAAAATTTAAATACCTCAACTAATAAAGAGCGTCACACTACCTTTCTTTCTGCTGTTCTATCACATGTGTAGTGAAAAATTTACAGCTTGTGATTAGCCAGCAAAACGTTTAATTTGTTACCGTGCAAATGCAAGTTACCTAGTTTTATATATAATATTAGTAAATGACTAATATTAATAACTAACCAAACCTAACCTGTCAAGTGGGATGGAATATACCTAGGGTGGAATATACCGGGGTGGAATATACCGGGGTGGAATTTACCGGGGTGGAATATACCGAGGTGGAATTTACCGGGGTGGAATATTCCTAGGGTGGAATTTACCGGGGTGGAATATACCGGTCACCGTGTATATGATTCAATTGGATCCTTCATTTCGATATCTATTTAATCTAAAAATGTTTTGAATCGATTAATATCTAACAAAAATGGAATAGCGCATCACACTATTCCATTTATGTTATTTTCACCCACTGTAATTTATGAATTATTCTGTTAATTCTTATTTGAAGTCTTACGATATAAAATAAAATAAAAAGACAATAGAAAATGCTTTTTAAATCTTGAGATAATTTGTTGCTCGTGACTCACAAACTTTAGGATATTTCTCCCCGTTGCTATTATTATGAAGCCAAAACTCCCTTGGAAATGACCCGCTGCAATGCCAAATATTTCCTTTGCCGCCATAACTTCATTTCCTTAATAGCTTTTTCACATCCTATTATTGTAGACTCCCTTCCTCAAGCTCCATTGTCCAAATAAATAATGGCGTCAAAACAAATACTGAAGGTAACTTAGACCAGAATGAAAAATGCGGCGCTACAATCCAGAAAAAACAACGACGGGAACTTGGAGACTTAACAACTTCCTTCTCTGAACGGACTAAACTACCTAAATCAAGCAAAAATATTAATAGAAATAAAAACACTCCGAAAGTATTCTCGGATGTTGGTCAGAAGCAGTATGTCAGAAGATATTCTGGAACAAATTCTCCAAAGAAGCCGAAATATTTGCCGTATCTAAAGCGCATCAGCTTATCTGACGATGAGTTGGGCAGTGTCAGAAAAAAGAGGTTTAACGACCAAAACTCTACCATATGCTCGAGAAATGGCCTCAAAAGATCTTCTAGCACCAACATGCTCGGCGACAATAGTTTCTTGGACAAAATAATCAAGGGGTGAGTGAAACATAAATTAAATATATGTCTCT
Organism: Caprella mutica; assembly: GCA_947561585.1. NCBI lineage: Eukaryota > Metazoa > Arthropoda > Malacostraca > Amphipoda > Caprellidae > Caprella > Caprella mutica. Next base: position 27,947 of record CANNZV010002753.1, on the reverse strand, counting down.
GTTACCAGTAAAGCATAAAGGAAATAGTTAAATAAATAGTTACTACCTCATTCTTTTAATCTTACAAACTAATGATATCATGTATCATTGAAATCAGTGTAACCTTGAGATCATATTTTTAATTAATTGATCAATGCGTAACTCAATATACGCAAAATGTAGTTCACTAAAAATGGTGTATAATATTACAAACTGTAGGCAAAATTTCTAAACTAATAAACATTAAATATTCATATCATATTAACAAGCTAATACGAATTATAAAATAATGTTTATCATAAAACATGGGCAAAATTCAAAAGTAAAAAGATATAAAATCTCACTATTATTACAGGAGCTATTAAACAATGAAGTGGGTAACATTGGAATTATGTTACTTTGAATTATGATCGCAGTTACAGTCGATATTACACAATCTGTACATTCATTAAATATTTTTGACGAGTTCACAAGACTCGAATAGTTCATATTTGAGCAATCGATTCCATTTGCAGATATGCTGGAAATGTGGAGCTACCGATGCACGATAGAAGAATTCTGCAGTTATTGGCTCTAAAACTTCAAAGGAGGAGAGAAACCGAGTTGAAGGCAGCTCAATTACAGAAAAGATGGCAGTTGCAGAGTCAGAAAGAGAGGGAGGCGAGTCTCTAATTTATGCATAGATGTTACAAGTTATTATTATATCGTATTTCTTTCTTTAGAATATAAACTATACATGAATATACTGAATCTACAAATCCATAGCATTGTAATTAAATAAAAAAGATTAATATTTTTTTAATGTATTTTTGTTTGAATAATTATTTCTTTCCGTCAGATAATTTCTTTTAGTTAATTTTCGAAAGTTGTTTTTTTAGATTGCAACTAATATACTAAAAGAACAATTTAAAGTTTATGTTAAGAATGTGTACATATAAATGATATACTTCTACTACTGCAGATAAGTAGTAAAAGGTGGGCCGAATACAGAGAGGAAGTAATGGCGAAAAGAAAGGCTGAGAACGAAGAAAATGAAATGAGGTGGCGACACAACAGAGACTTATTTCTCCAGAGTCAAGAGAACCTAACAGTCATGTTGAAAGGAAAGGATGAAAGGTCTAGAGAAATGCTAAACAGACGGGACACAATGCGAGTAAGTAGTTCTTACCTACTAGATTCAGCATCTTAAAAGAGAAAATTAGTCTTGAAATCAACATAAAAATCATATAAATGATAATTTTCAGATTCAGAGAGGAGCTCAAAAAGCTGCGAAAGAGGCTGAAAAATTAGAATCTGTGAAGGAGTGCCGTCGACGACAAAGAATTGAGGAAGAAGTTAAAAGGCAGCAACTGATACACATGTGGGACCAACATCAGAAATTGGTAGAGAAACGAAAGCAAGAGAGAGAAGAGGCTTCTAAAAAGGTAACGGATATAATCTGAATTTTAAGATTATGAAATAATACTTTAAGATGTATTGATGGACTTGATTATGTTTCGTGTAGAGATACACAGAGCTTGGAGAAGAAGAAGCCGCTAAGCATGCTGCTAGAGCTCTGATTGTTGAGCAGAGAGGACAGCAACTCTTGGAAGAACTGAAAACGACAATGAATGAAAAGCTGAAAAGGGCTTCCGATAATCTTAAAAACCTCAAGGATACAAAAGAGAGACTAATTTGTGCTTCCAAGTAATCATTATATGTCTGAAATTAAACATTTATACATTGTTCCAATATATATTTCACAATCCTCATTATCTTCTTAGATATGACAGAGAGCGTCGTTTGACGGCAGCACAAGCACTGCATCAGCAGATGGAAGCTGCATTGCTCCACTGGAGACAAACAGTACTACTTAAGCAACAGGCTGCTGCAACGGCAGCGGAACAAAGACTGAAAACCTTCCTGGAGAAGAAAACTATCACAATCAGGGAGCAGCTACAGACAAGACAACAGATACATTCCAAAAGACTGCAACAGTAAGTTAAACTTTATAGCAGATTTTGGAATTTCCTCAGTTTTGTATATTCTTATCAATTGGGAGAAATATATATGGGTAGTTATCAAACCATCAAATTATTTCTATTAAATTTATTTATTCCCATGATATGTAAACGGTTAAATTCTTGAACTGCAATTTCATTACCAATATCTGTAGCAATAGAAGATGATACTATTTATCTAATCTTAGTTTTTGACTTATATTTCCCAGAATATCATAATATATATTTTCCTCTAGGGAGACCATGCGTTTTGAGTGTGAGAAGCAGACTATTCTCGAGGCTGCAAGAGCGAGATCAGCACACGCAGATGAAGCGGTGAGGAGAAAAGAAGAGCAAAAGATGAGAGGGAGAATCATTGCAAACACGACAGCCACCTTACGAGCAGCAATTAGGTAATCAACTTTCATCCTATGGAATTAAAAATATAATAGATATTATGAGCACTTAAGTTTTTTAACATTTATTTTTTAAAATGGAAAGTGTCAAGTTTAAATATATTTTCGGTACTCTTAATATACTGACTAAGCAATTTGTAAGCTAGCTATGTGTGTATAATGTATATCTAGGGAGTTCAACGAAGAAACTTCTTCTGGTCAATTTGATTCAATTATTTGATTTAAATCTTTTGGAATTACTTAATCTAATTGAGTCTCAAATGGCAATAGGAAAATAATATATGATAAATAATTTCAACATACAATAATGTACTAATATAAATTATTACTGTGTCGCCATTGAGTTTCATGTACTTATCATGAAACTACTTATCATGTAAAAATGAGAAAAACTGCTATAGATGTAGACACCATATACTGCGATACAGTTTTGAGACCGATATCTTTATCCAAATTATTGTCTGTCAGCGTTTTCTTATTTTGTAAACTATTTGATTATAAGTTTATTATTTAGATCGACCTATTTCTAATGACTATATAACTTCTATATTTTGGATATTTTAGGTATATGTATAATTGGTAATATTTTGATATAAAAATTCTCTTCATTTATTCAGTTCTGCATCTGCTCACTAATATCTTCTATTTAATATCAAAATAATGAAACTCCATGAACATTTCAGGCATGAATTGGACCCGTCAACTTTCGACAGGGTAGCAGCTAGAGCTGCTCTGGACCTGAGAATAGGCAGTAGACCAAAATCAGCAGCTCCTTCACTCCATTTACTAAATACTCCTTCTTCACACGTGTACTTGGGGTGAAATGATTCCAATTATCTTTATAAGAAATTATTTATCATGCATACTGCCTTAAGAGAGTGTTAGCTATATTCATTTATGATCGTATTTATTTTAAATTTTAAAATGGTGTGAATTTAGGTATTATTGATATGTGGTGACAGTTGTCTCTTAGATTGTATGTTCAATTATTCGATTCGATAGAATGAAAGGCACTTAACTTTCTTTCACTACTTTGTTATTAGTACTATGGCTTCAATTTCTTACGGTATATGAATTTGTCTCCTCAATTAAACTTCCTATGTACCTATTTTGCACAATTCTGTAATACTGTACAATATAGTAATTTACAGAATGACAACATCTGAAAACTAAATTCATGAGGTTACAAACTATATATCATTTCGCTAAAATATCACTCAAAATTTTGGCAGGTATAGTCAGAGTCGTAATTTACACTAAAAAAAATTGAATGTGAATTTGTTAAATTATAAAAATTTGGATGTTGCGAATATACACGTTTTTATGTATCCTATTGAATTGTTCAGTTTTTCAAGTTGCATTCTCCATGTAGCTGTTCTCCAACTTACACATCAAAGTAAATATCAGAAATTCACTACTCAGTTATGTATGGCATGTTTTTGATGACAGCTAAAATATTGTTACTAAAAAGATGAGGTAAGACTAAATCTATCTAACATTATGTAGTAAAACAGACTTTTCAAAGAATTCTTTCATTGTTCATTGAAATAATACAACGATATCTAATATAGCAATATTTGTAAAAGATTTCTTCCAAATATTTTTTCTTTGATTTCCCAAATGTTAAGATTTATCACTTCACTAATTTTTATTATGGTTTGACCATTCACATAAGTCCATACTGATTAATTTACTACATTCATAAGAAATTGAGCTCCGCGTAGGAATCAGTGATGGTATCGCTAACGTCAAAAAGAAAATATATACATAGGACTATGCCCAAGAAGCCACTTTCCAATAGGCTCCTCCACTCCTAAAATGTCACACTGTCTTAGCAATGTTTCAATGCAGAAGAGCTACTCCAAGAACTGAAACAGATATTAGGAATTGTCAAACTGTTTCTAGTTTTAAGAGGAAATATAAATCTTTCTTAATACAGAGTTTCTCTAGTTGAACTTGGAACAAACATACATAGTTATTCTTCTGCCTAAAAAGTTTCTATATGAAACTTCGTATAGGCTTGGATTTGATTATTGTTTAGATTGTTTAGATTCAGTGAACTGGAAAAAAAATAAACCTTATCCCTACAGACTGACATGTGTGTGAATTAAAAGTTTAAAATAAATATATAGTTCAAACTTCAAACCCAATGCTAAGTATACGAGATAATTATAGGACAATATTACAAAAAATCGATTTACATGAAGAACTTTCAATTTAATTACAAAATAATTTATGAACTATGCAATGGTAGACTAAAATGTTAAACTTTGAATTTAACTACAATGTGATTAGCATAGCGTGTAGAATGCAGGCAGGCCTTGCTTTAACTACCACGGTAATTAAAGCAAAGAAAAGTAACAAAAAAATATAATTGTCACTCCTAGAATATACATATCATCATTTTCTATGAGTTATAATGAAAGAAAATTTGTTTTAGAGTTAGAGTACTATATAATAAACAGCGTTTGTGTTGTGACTGTGATGAAAGCTTAAAGTAGTGAATTTTAAAATCCAACCATAGCATAACTCTCACTCAGTATAGGTGAGTTATTAAATACTAATATTTCTATAATTATTGTGTTACATTCAACAAACAGCCTTTTTATGCTCTGTGAAATATTTTTGGCAGTAGGGTACTAAGTTCCAATTTATTGGTTGGTTTGGTTCTATATTTTCGGACACGTCATAAAAGAAAAGAAAAATAATGATTATTTAACTTCTATTCAAATTTATTTCATGAATACCAATTGAAATATAAGTTAAATAATGATTATTATTTATAAATTTTTACGTGTTCGAAAATGTGGAACCGTGCATAGATAACATGGAACTTACCCTAAAATGGGACATGTTGAATTTCTGAACCAATTACTTTTAACAACCTCATCTGGATTATAATTTTTATGTTTTTTTAGTTTCCATGAAATAATCACAAGAAATGGTTTTCGTTTTCTATGTCTATTTCGAGACAGTCTCGAAATAACCTAACACAAAAATATAAGACCTCGTAGTTGAAGAGCATAACCCTCGCTCTATACTCTAAAACTGTTAGTTGTGTTAAAAGAATGAAGAAGATGAAAAAAGAAAATACATAATACCAAATAACAACAGTTTCGGGGCCGCGAAACACCACTGTCCTTCTCTTCAATAATTCACTAACATAAATCAGTTTCTCATCTCTTAGTTTAATATAGATATAGCTATTTAGGACAAGTTATAACAGTAAGTGAAAATTCATAAATAGTTTAATAATCAGTTAATCACCAATAAATATGAGAATCGACAAACTCAAAGACACATTAGTTATCAATAGGGTTGTGACAATATTCTTTTAGCATAAAAATATATTGTCGAGCATATTTGAAATAAAGCATATTCTTTTTATTAAGAATATATTCTATTTATTAAGAATATATTCTATTTATTAAGAATATATTCTATTTATTTAGAAGTAATAAAACATATTCTTTTCAACAATAAATTAAAAATATCACAAAACTAATATATTTATCAGTTCAGAGATATGCCATATAAGCAAATTGAACATAGATACAACTAGCGAATAAATATTTACATAAAAACAATAGAAAGTAAGTATGTAAGTATTTTAAAAGACCGTTGCCCACTAACACATGCCAAAATTATTGGAACATACAAGCTGAATTAAGGTTAATTCTTGGAAAACCAGTTCAGGGTTCGATATTGAAAAGTTTCATAAGTTAATATTAGAAAACGCATTTTAATTTTATCCTAACAGCTTTTCTTTCTTAGTTCAAATTTAAAGTTTACCCGTTTTATTGACCAAATATTACAGTGACTGAACTTGGTCACACGATGCACACATTGAATCCATGTGACATGATTCTAGTTATTTAAACTTTTCAAAGATTTCCATTGCACCGAAATATGAGATTAGCATTCAAATATGATTTTAGGAGATTGCTAATATCACTTATCAGGTTTATAAATTTAATTACAGCACTTTCAATGAATCGAGCATAAAAATCATAATGGAGCATAAAAAGAATATAAGGCATATTTTAAAGGAATATAAAGCATATTTCAGAGCATAAAAGAATATATTTCGTGAGAATATAAAGCATATTTCAAAGAGAATATTGTCACAACCCTAGTTATCAATATATTTTATAGCCGGTGCTAGATTCATTCATTACCAGATTTTTAGTTCCAGGACGAACGATCTTATACATTATAAATATACTAGTGTAGTATTCCGTTAAAAATAACGGGGTTTTAATGGAAATTGAATTTTGATGCAATGTAAATTTTATATATAATAGAATTTCTTCAAAGTTAAACTAATTATGATTTTCTTATATTCTTGAGTTTTCTTAGGGCTTTTCGGATATTCTATTTAGTTTTCTGGGGTTTGAATTTTTCAAGGATTGTTTTATAGAAAACAAAAAAGAAGAGTTTTGAACATTTATGGAGTTTTAGCAAGATTTTGAGTTTTTGATAAATTTAGAGTTATAGGAAAATTTTGAGTTTTATAAAAAAAAATTCTCAAGTGTGATTGATTTATATATATATATATAAAAACACAATGCTCTTTATTATAGGGAGGTATATTTGAAATATCCCTCCTATAATAAAGAGCATTGTATTTTTTTTTTTAATTTTTACTCATATACTGAACCAATTGCCAGAAATTTTTGACCACATTAGAAAATAGTATATAGTAATCATAGTCAAAATGATAAAATGTATAGTCTTTACTTATATCGAAGATGTTATTTTCATTTGGTAACGTGTTAACATCTGGTAGTTTGATATTTATCCATACGTTAAAAACATTTTCGGAGAAACCAAAGTAGAAAGATTTTCACAGTGAAATTTTTTTCACAATATATAATTGGATGTAGGTACTTCTGATTTATAATCTAGTATTGTTCTAATAATAATCATTAGTATGATTACTTTCAGTACGGGTTTGACGTCTGCTTCGGAAATAATGGACATATCGCCGATATCAAAAGGAAATTAAATACAAGGAACTGGAAGAAGCAGTCACAAAGGAAAGTGGCTCCTTCAATAAAGTCACCAACCATAGTCGTGGACCATACTCATGGATGCTGAAAAGCTACTCTGTGAATGAATTAACTTACCAAAGAATGTGACGAAAAGGGACACAAACACCGGTGACTGCAATCACGAATGGAAGAGAAATGAATGTTAAAGAATTTTTTCTAATGAAAGAAATTTATGAAATGATAGTTAATTTTAATACCTCTGTTAATAATTAATATATAACCAGATATATAATTAACACACTAATGAAATATATGTTAAAGACAGTTAAAGTGTTATAGCAGATTTTACCTGTAAGAATTCATAATGTATGGCATTGGTATAAATTGTTGTCCACAACCCATTTCAACTAGAAAAATCGTTCGTCCGGGAACGAAAAATCAGTTAACTAAACGTCCGGTCACCATTACAGCATTATAGGCCAATAAAAAAATGCACCACGGTTCATTTCCCGATTTATTGCATTAAACAAATATTGTTCATAACAGTTTGTCCATTTGTATAAAAGTGAGCAATTGATCTACCTAATATCACAGTACAGTAACACTAGCAATAAAAAACATTAATAGTGAAGTATACTAAAAATATAAAGTGGTAGCTAGTAAAATTGAAATTCTAATATTAATATGGAAAGTTAATTTACTTTAGGCAGCTTTGTTACCAAGTTACATCAGGTAGTTTTGTTACCAAGTTACATCAGGTAGTTTTGTTACCAAGTTACATCAAGTAGCTTTGTTACCAAGTTACATCAGGTAGTTTTGTTACTTTATAATGGCATGGAATGGATATAAAAAGGGACATAGAAATGAAGAAGACACTGACGCTATTTTTGAGGCAGAACAACATTCATGGCGAGACTTTCCTGAAAAAAGAAACGCTGATTAGTTAGGGCCGGAAAGGGAATCCAAAGAATTGATCAAAAGCAAATTTGAACGAATAGAAAATTGAGCGAATGGAAAATTGAGTGAATAAAGAATTGGTTGAAATGAAAAACTATACAGCTATTGGATTACTTGGTATACAAAGGACACACATGATTCATCTTTTATTCAGTGGAATGATGTCATTTAATGGTAAATGCTAAAAGCTAGGGTAGCGCTCCACTTGGGGGTTGGCGTCAACTTGTTTACAAAACTAAATACAGTAAATATTATCTATAATAAGATACAAGCACAACAGCCGCTTTGTAATAACTTACATTGTTCTCCTTAATGACATCAGTCCAGTCTTTCTTAGCAATGAGTTGCACAGTCTTTTCCAGGACTTTCTTTGCATTTGCTGCATTGTTACTGAAAAATAAAGAGTGGAGGTGAGTGACCAATAAAATAATAGCTATAGACAGGAAACTAAAGTGCCTGACATATTATTGTGACCAATTTGCTTATATCAACCAGGCTCAGTTTGATAAATACAATGCAATTGAATGAATTTTATAATCAGAAATAGCCACCTAGTTTGACTTAAGGACACCGCCCACCGAAGAAATCTCAAAATTTTATCTTTTTTTTTTATTGTGTAAATAGTTGCTTTATAACCTTCTTATAGTGTGTGCAAAATATCAGAAGTCTCGTATAACTCTAACCCCCTGGGGAGAGGGAGAAAGGGAAAAGTGGGCCGGGGGGTAGGGAGTCTATATGTACTCTAAAAACCATTTCTCAGCCAATTATAATTCGTAATAATTAATTATATCGCTATATCTGATATCTAACATACCCGTGTAGCACGCACACACCAATGAATGCAAAGAGAGATTAGCCAGTTGCCCCTAAACCTTCGAAGTGGATGGACGCTGCGTGTCAGATCATCAAACTTTGAAAGGAAATTCCTACTAATTTTGATATCTACAAATCTTGTAATTCAAAAGATCCCACCTGTTTTTTGGTTGAAGCTAGAGCATTGCGGTTTTTTGCATTCGATAGTCCATAATGATATCTACAATATGATTTTCTTCGATTTTCGAATTTGTTGTAGACAATTTTTTCCGACAAAAAATTATTTTCAAAATTTTTGGTTTACTTTTTATGAAAAAGTCGAAATTTAGAAAACCCATTCGAAAATCAAAAATCGAAGAAAATAATATAGTAGATATCAGTATGGAGAATCGAATGCAAAAAACCGCAATGCTCTAGCTTCAACCAAAAAACAGGTGGGGTTTTTTTGAAAATGGTTCGAAATTCGAATAACTCGTTTTCTATGGGTCTAATCGAAAAAATGTCAGGAACAAAAACGATAGATAATTCAATTTTATATATACATACAAGGTTTCAGAACCATAACTTCAATAATAAAAAATTCTCAAAATTTTGGGGGCGAAAAGACAGAACCAAAATTTTCCCTTAAGAAAAGACAGAACCAGTTGACCCATTGTTTACTTAATTATATCAAAGGGATAAGTAGTCGGGTTGTGATATGCGTTTAAAATCATAGATCGCGAAAATATTATAGATGGAGAGAATTTAACACTATTGAATCGTGTTAAATATATTTATACTATTTAATACCATTTCCTTTCGTTTCGTCTATGATATTCTTAAGATCTATGATTTTAAATGCATATTGTCACAACCCTAATAATTAGATAAGCCATGGTTGCACCTTTACCTTATACTGCATCACTTTCTCTCACCTCACATACTGCATCACCTTCTCTCACCTCATACACTGCATCACTTTCTCCACACTGACTCCCTCATCACTTTCTCTCCAGCAGTCGTAGTCAGTAACCATAGCGAGAGATGCGTAGCAGAGACCAAGTTCTTTGGCAACAACAACCTGACAAAAAACAGAATAAGCTAATATAAATAATTTGACGAGTTAACGTCTGCTTCGGAACCAAAAGGCCATATCGCTGCTGTTAAAAGGAAATCGAATACAGGGAATAACAAAGCAATCATTATGGAAAGTGATTAACAAAGTCACCTACCACTAGTCTTTGACGAACTCATGGATGCAGAAAAGCTACTATGTGAATGCAGTTTAGCAAGAAATGAGACAAGCAACGGTGGATGCACTCACAGATAGAAGAGGAAAATGAAGATGTGATAGTAAATGGAGCCAATGAAGCACAAAAGTTTAAAGACATAGTAGTTGAAGAGCAAAACCCTAGCGCTATCCTCTAAAACTGCAAGTAGCGTCAAAAATTCATAAAAAATTAAGAAAATTCATGAACCAAATTACAACAGTTTGGGAGCATAGAGAATTTCAAACCCTTCAAATGGGAGATGTTAATGAGCAAGATGAGAGCTTATCTATCAACTGAACTATAAGAGTGAGTTACCTCTGGCACTGTAGTCATATTGATGACGTCACCTCCTAGAATGCGGAACATGTTACTCTCAGCAGCAGAGCTAAATCTAGGGCCTTCTATCGTCACCATAGTGCCTAGAAACACAAAAAAAACTAACAAACTATTCAAACAGGAGATAAACATCATCACAAACAATAGTTTCAAGATGTTGAAAACTGAGAAAATTACAATTTCTAGTCTGTCGAAAGTAGGACAGCTAGAAAATCTTAGCAGCTGACTCTGTTTCTGTGTGAGATTACTGGAAAATTTCTCATCATCAAATTTATTATCTGTAACTAATTATGCTCTTAGCAAACTAATTTAAATGACAAGTCAACTCAAATAGGAGTAGCTAACCATTAGCTACCCAATTTGTTCCAGGCAACACCATTGCCGGGAAAAATGTTTGCCTGTCCTATAGGTGTTTAACATCAGTTCTGTTTTATTCAATAACTAGCTATATTTAAATAATTTGTTTATGATTTGGTTTAAGTAGATTCTAAAACACTGAATTCATTTTACTCATAGTGTTAATGACTCTTTCTTGTGTTCTGCAATAAACAAATGTTGTTTGCAAATATGTGCATTTAGCATGATACATACGATGTCTACAGATTTAATGAATATACAGTATGGGCCACAAAAATGTTTCCGCTTTTTAAAATACTTATAAATCGTTAGCCAATGGAGGAAAAAACTGTAGCTATATTGGTCTCTTTTTCTCCGCCTCTAAGTGTACTATCAACAGGTAAAAACTATTTTTAACTGATGGAGATAGTTTAAGAACCGGTAAGCAAAGAATGAGGGTGACTATTTAGTCTATTTTTGTCATTGCGTGAAGGTTATTCTTAAGAGCTAACTCTCTGATTTTACTTACTAAAAAGCAGTGAATAAATAGAAATGAAAAATATAATGGTAGATATTTTAATAATCAGGGTGTTTACACTTCTTCCTTAGAAACTATTTGGAAATAGAACAACTTCAGTGACATTTTGCTCCCATTGAAGTTTTCACTCTGAATATTCATTCTTCGCATATTAATTGCATGGTTAAGACCCGCTTCATGCTTGCAATTTTAACAGCGCGGAAAAAAACTCTTCTTAAAATGCGTTCACATATGCGTTTTTTTACCGCTGAAGTAAAAATTTAATGTGATTTTTCCATCATCGATAAAAAAACGCAAGTGTAAATACATTTTAAGAAGAGCTTTATTACGCGGTGTTAAAATGCAAGTGTGAAACGGACCTTAACCATGCAATAAACAAGCGAAGAATGAATATTCAGAGTGAAAACTTCAATGAGATCAAATTGCCACTGAAGTTGTTCTATTTCCAAATAGTTTCCAAGGAAGAAGTGTAAGCACCCTGTATTATAATATCTACCATTATATTCTTTTTCTTTTATTCACTGCCTTTTAGTAAGTAAAATCACAGAGTTAGCTCTAAGAATAACCTTCGCGCACTGACAAAAATAATCACCCTCACTCTTTGCTTACCTGTTCTTAAACTATATCCATATATTCAAAATAGTTTTCATCAGTTAATAGTAGCTACAATGAGAGGCGGAGAAAAAGAGACCAAAATACATTTTTTTCGTCAATTGGCTAACGATTTACAAGTATTTGAAAAAGCGGAAACATTTTAGTGGCCCATACTGTATGTAGTTAGCTACAATATTTTAAAAATAATTATGCTTTATTGAACATAATTATTTAACAATCAAGATAAAAATTATTCCACCAATGAAAACAAATTCAATATCATTAAGTCAGCAGATTGAAAAAACTATTCATTCAAGTAATAGGAAATTAGCAAGGTTGTTCATTAAAATGTATAGGTAGTTAGCTACCTTTGGAATGGAAATTGTCTTGTGGCATGACTTCAGTGCAAGCCTCCATGAGAAGTTTTCTGGTGTGGTTGCAGAATGGGTCCTTCATTGGAATGTGGAGTATTCCTCTGAACTCTTCACAACTGCCATCATAGAAAGTTTGTTGCCTCTTTGTAGTCCTGTGAAAGGAATGCACAATTGTATTCATGAATGGGAAATGAAATAAACCCTAAAAGTCACCAAAAGTTCTAGTTATCAAAGTCTGTTTCTTGAATATTTCAAATACTGAAGTTGAAATATTTATTTGGAATTCTAATATGTAGCTAGTTCATGAATAGTTGCTTACCACCCATCATTGATATCAGTAATATGTAGCATTGGACAATGTATCAGTGGAGTGCTTCTGTATCACTACAAGTACGATCCATTACTGTCAATCAATGTTCTAGGTTTCTTATCAGTCACCAATATACTAATAATGACAGGCAAGGTACTTTAACTGTGTTCCATTCACGACTCAGAACTTTTTGTCTTTAGATCAATGATTTTTTGGTTCCTACTGGATCACAAAAGAACTCCAGAGGTACTCTGCTCTACTCCAATAATATGGAGTTTGTCAAAACACTTTGCAATAACAGGGGCTACGCAGAATATCTCTGTCATTAGCTCTTTAAATACCATCATCAAAGCAGGGAGGGGTTGCCAGACCTCCATGCATTTGCCAAGAGGTGCAATTATATCACTCATAAGCTCATAACAATGATCTATCTCTCTAATATTTAATTAATGTCTCGAGTAACTCAAGCAAATAATTACAACATCTGAACTAACGTTTAGGCAATTTCTTAGTACACCTGAACCAGTGTTTTCAGTTAAAAAAAGAGGTAGCTATCTCCAGAATTCTATGTCCGAGGCATCTAACATGAATCAACTCAAGTTTAGCTTCCAACCATAACTTAACATGGTTCTTCATCTATGCTAATATATGCAAGCAGTGACACTTGTTTAGGATGGATGCATATGTCAATTCAGCAGTTGTACCTAGATTACAAAGCCGCGTCAACAGCCCGAAAAGACTTAAGGTAGAAATATGTTCAAGCAGGACACTAGTCCTGCTTCAAAAGACACCAATGAGGAAAAGCTATACCTATACATGGGATAGTTTTCTTAAGAAAACATGGGATTTTGTCCCTAGAATTCTCTGAATTCCTTTCACTCCCTAACATTGATAATTATAATACAGGGTGGGGCGTAAGTTTGGAAGCAATTTTTCAAACATTAATATAATTCTTAAAAATAAGTTCCTAAGTATGTGATAGGGTTTGAACTATAGTAGAGACACTACATTATGACGTGGCAGTGTTATTTTTTTACAAAAATTTAGTCAATTCAAAAATGTCAGACAAAAGAGAAGCCATTATTGCTCTACACCGTGCCGGGAAGTCAGATTTCGTCATTTCAAAGACTCTCTCAATAGCGAGATTGACTGTTTGGAAGTGTGTGAATCGTTTTAATGAGAGAGGAGACTTGACTGATCGTCCAAGAAGTGGTAGACCACGCTCACAACGCACCAAACAACTGATAAAATGTGCCCGAGAGAAGATTAGGAGGAACCCGAAAAGGTCAATACGATTGTTAGCCAAAACAGCTAATGCGAGTCCCAGAACAATGAGAAGAGTTGTCAAAGAAGACCTAAAGATGTCCTCTTTCACCCTCCAAAAGAGACAGACTCTGTCAGAAGCTGTAAAGAAAAAGAGATTGGAGAGAAGCAAAGCACTTATGAGAGAATTGAAGTCTGGCACGGCTGGTGAAATTGTTTGGTCTGACGAAAAAAATTTCACAGTGGAAATGGCTCACAACCGGAGGAATGACAGAATAATTGGTAAAAGTGCAAGAGACATCACATACAACCAAAAAACTGTCCACAGAACCATGAAACCTGCTTCAGTAATGGTCTGGGCCGCTGTTTCAAAAACTTGGAGATCTCCTTCAATTTTTGTGGAACAAGGCACCAAAATCAATGCTAAATGTTATATTGAGAATATTTTGACGCCAATGTTGGAGTCAGCTAAGGATCACTTCGGTAATGACACTCTATAGACATTTCAGCAAGACGGCGCGACTTCACATACTGCAAATGTCACTCAAAACTGGTGCCATGACCATCTTCCACGGTTTTGGTCCAAAGAAATGTGGCCTCCCTGCTCCCCAGATGTTAATCCTATGGACTTGTCGGTATGGTCCATTCTTGAATCAAAGGCCTGTGGTAAATTCCATCGCAGTGTGGATGATTTAAAGCGTTCGCTCCAGAGATCTTGGAAGGAAATTTCACAAGAACAGTTGCGTGCCGCAGTAGGAGGAGTTCGGAGGAGATTTGAGGCTGTTATTAAAAACAAGGGGGGACATTTTGAATAAATTTATGATTTTTGAATTCTTAAAACCCTTATGTAATAATACATAACTGTAAATTATTAAATATATTTTTCGTTGGATTATAATATGCACTTTCATTTGCTTCCAAACTTACGCCCCACCCTGTATAATAGCTAATATGAAATAATAAACGGATGATAGTAATATGCAGTTGCCTAGAAGAGCCCAGGTTAAATTTATATGTGAATCATATTCAAAAATATTATATCAGTAGCTAGCTCAATAACGGCAATGTATTTTTTCAAAACTGACTTACCTACGGATCGGGGTATTTATGACAGAGGTAGCTAGATAAATGAATAGAGTCACTAAACTCATCAGGGAATTTGACAAAAGAGACACTAGTTCCAGTTTAGCTACAGACTTCATCCACAGACAGAAGATGAAGTGAAAGTTAGGCTGCTTAGGCAGACATGATAATAAGTTTAATAATTGAATCAGCATTTGTTAAAACTCCAATGCAGCTCTGAATAAACCCTTCTTGTGCATATATCATAACTTGACGCATATAGATCTTTCATTCTATTATTATTATTGATAAGGGGAAGACACTCAGGCTGTGGATAAGCCCTGCTGACCAATCTACTAGGTCTAACCTCCCAAGTCAATAAAGTCCTTTAACCTTCCAATTCCTACAATAAATATCAGTAAGTTGTGAGAAGACAGGTGATTTAATAATTCTATTTTCTTATGTGTCCATTCAGAGTGAAGCTCCTAGTCCTGTGATAAGTGTAAAAGTGATGAACAATATGTGATCTCGAGATTCTCTGGGTCAAGTCGATATCGATGAAAATAACCATAGTCCCTCTTTTCATTGAAGTAGCTACTCAATAAAATAACACATTTAGTTGCAGCTAATGTATACGCACCTGTCAATGAATGTATCGATGATAACAAAATCACCTGGCTTCATTTGTTCCCTGAGAGAGCCACAAGCAGTAGCAGCCAGAACATGAGTGCAGCCAGCCTTACGAAGAGCATACAGGTTGGCACGGAAGTTGACATTGGTTGGCATGATGCTGTGATCGGAGCCGTGCCTAAAGGGAATAGAAAATGCATAAGTAATAACTAA
Source organism: Caprella mutica (assembly GCA_947561585.1). Classification (NCBI taxonomy): domain Eukaryota; kingdom Metazoa; phylum Arthropoda; class Malacostraca; order Amphipoda; family Caprellidae; genus Caprella; species Caprella mutica. The sequence continues at coordinate 11,903 of CANNZV010002753.1, read as the reverse complement.
TTCTAAAAAATTATTGTAGTGAATTGTCAAAGTCCTATTCCTTAAAATAATCAATGTAGAAAAAATGCACATAGGTAAAAACTTAGAATTTTTTTATGTATATAGCCAGCTTTACTGTCATCTGCTCAACTGAGGATTTTGAAAATGTTACAATTCTCTATCAGACTAGGTACACAAGTAGCTTATTGTTGGAAGTGAATAAAGTCTACTGCAAGAACATGAAATAGGATACAGTTCCAGAAGAAAACATGATAGAAAAAAAGGTAACAATTGCTAAAATTTAAGATTTAGCTATAGCTACTTCTAATTCTCATTTCATCAATATAAATAAATACCTAGTTGTTTTTTGAACAATAGCTTTTATTCATATAGTTTTCAAGACTATTCAATTATTTTCACTGCAGATGAATACATAGCCAGTTAAAATCAAATTGAAAAATAATTCTAGGATAGAAATAAACAAACTTTAATTTAATTGGCATTTTGATGATAAAATTGAAAATCACTACCTATAGGTAGCTACACATTTCTAAGTAAAGCTTAGATATGGGAAATTGTAAACAGTTTTAACTCTTAAAGCAAATCCGATTCAATAAAATTTAAACAAACAAATAAATCCTTATGAGAACCAAGTTACAACTGTACTTTTTCTAACATACATAGCTATGCTAGATTGAAAAGTAGCCAATTATTAATAAAATTGAAAAGTCAATTCACAACGTCAAACATATCATGTAGGTAGATATAATAGAAATTGCTTCTGGTTAGTTAGCTACATCATAAATAGCTACGTGATCTCTACTTAATGAATGTAACTTTGAATATAATTAGTTTTTTTACCTTGCTATCAGTACACATGAAATGCCTGAAATAGTTCCATGCTTGAGAATTCCAGATGGTTTGCCGAATGGAGTGTCCACAGCTTCAGTTTTATCTGTTGTAAAGAAGCCAGAAGCAGAGTCCCCCAATCCTGAGCCACCGATGATGCCAACCTGAACAGTGATTCAGTTTTCAATTGTGATTCATGATGGCAATACAATAACTAATTAAATAAATAAAAATTGCAAGTTAAAGAGAAAACTTATGGAATATATAGCTATAGGGTAAGTGAAAAGTAATTGACAATTTCACATTTAGTGACAACTGATTTGATGATAATAGAATATTATCAGAATCAGTATTTAGCTTTTTATTCTAGATCTCAAATACACATCTAGTCATAGTAGATATATTAAAAAAAATAACATTAATGACTCTAATGAAGCTAAATGAACTAATTCCAGTCATTATGAAAAAAAATATCAGCTACAAGATATGACTAACTCTGTAAAATTCATCAACTTAGATGTAATCATGTCTTATCTACAGATAGAATATTATTGATGCAAATGAAGTCTACCTCAATCATTATAGTATGAAGACTTGAATAAAAGGAAATCACTAGCTATCTTATAAAACTAGAAAATGAACTAATGAATTATAAATTAAAGATAAAATAAGATTTAATTGAAAAGTGAACAAGCAGTATTCATTATTCACTATCTAGCTACTTAAGCATTAAAACACTTAAAGAAAAATATAATGTTATGGAATCCAACATACCTTAATTTGAAGGGCCATTTCACAGATTTTGTTTCAAAATGAATAATTCTAAAATAAAATCTAAAATATTCTTTCTGAAACCTATATAAGAACATAGTTACTTTTAAAATTTGAAAAATTTGTTACCTCTTATTATCACTAGCTAAAAATTAATGTTTTATTTGGAGAGAAAGCGAAATGAAGAATTTTGGAAAATCTTTGCTAACTCTCTCCAAAAGGCAAGATTTTGTGCATGGAATAGCAAATGACTGACACTTCAAAATCAAAATGTTGCTAAATTTTGCTCAAATTCAACATTGTAACAAGAAACTGATCTAAATAAGCTAATTAATATTTGATGGCCTTTCATACCACTACATAATTATGATCGAAATTTGAATGATTTTATTATCTGAATTGATGAGTAAACAAGCCTTTTTAATTAGATAGCAAGATCTTCAAATATGTATGAAATAACAAGTCATAACACCCCGGGTGATACTCCCTGGGGAGAGCTGCGACCATGGCAATTTGTCAGGGGCACAGAAAAATCATGCAGCCAATGAAAATTTTGTAATTCACTTTCCTACCCTCTGAAGTGATCATATAAATCTAGTAAAGCTACCATTAGAAATTTGTTTCAATCTAATCAGTTCATTATAGAAGATGAAGAACTAACTTTAATATGTGCCAGCTGGTGAAAAACAAGTCCACATAGAATTTTAATTTTTGACTATTATATGATGATTATAGCTACTAGCAAAATTCTGCTTACTAAAAATATTAGAGAAAGGAACCAGGCAACCTATTGCAGATATTATCGAGCAAATAGATTTATAGAAAGAGAAGTAACTTTAGTGTCAGTATCTAATGAAATTACAAATCTATATGTAAATATTTTTTTATCAATTTTTTATATTTAAAGCGAATAAGCCATAGAAACTACCACTTAGAGTTTGTTTCAAACAAATCTGTTCAATATTGTAAGAGTAGTAACGATTTTCCCAAAATCCCAAAACAAAAACAATCAGGGGGTGTTTTTAGGCTGCGCTCCTAGCGGGTCGCAGCAATAAATAACATCCATTTACACCAAATATTAATGCTCCAATATGGTAATTCATTTACATGTCTTCCAAAAAAATACAAACAATCGAATATTTGGCAACTCAGGTTTGGCGGTAAACTTATAATAGTAAATAATCAAATCCGAGCTATAATAACACTCTTGAACCCATCCTGAGAACAGCACCCAATCATGAGAAAGTTGCACACAAACCAGAGAAAGTTGCACCCAAACCAGAGAAAGTTGCACCCAAACCAGAGAAAGTTGCACCCAAACCAGAGAAAGTTGCACCCAAACCAGAGAAAGTTGCACCCAATCCAGAGAAAGTTGCACCCAATCCAGAGAAAGTTGCACCCAAACCAGAGAAAGTTAGACCCAATCCAGAGAATTACACACTTCCTAATCAATCCTTAATCTCTTCCCAACCCCAAAAAATCACTACCCAATCCAGGAACAAGAATGAACAAGTCCATATAAAATTAAATATTTAGACTATTAATAATTAAATTTTCAATATTCTACTCTATAGAATTTGTAGCAAATACATCAGGCTACCAATTAAGGCTTGTTTCAAGTAAATTGAATCATTATTGAAGGAGAAGCAATTTAAGTGCTACCATCAGAAAAGATTCCAAGTCCTTACAAAATTCTAATTTTTGACCCTTAAAATTTAATTTTTCAAAATTCCATTCTCTAGAAATTGTAGTAAATACACCAGGCTACATATTAAAGCCTGTTTCAACCAAATCAATTCATTATTGAAGAAGAATCAGCAAATTTAGTGGCAAAATCGGAAAAAATTACAAGTCCATACGATTATATTTGATCAAATTTTGACATTTGAAATGATTATTTTGAATTTTTATTCTCTAGAAAGTATGGCAAATCGGCCAGGCTATCATTTGAAGTTTGTTTCAATCAAATAGGTTGACTATTGAAGGAGTAGTGACGATTATCCCAAAATCCCCAACAACACCAACCCCAACAATCAGGGGGTTTTCTTAGGCTGCGCTCCTAGCGGGTAGCAGCAAAATCCTGTAAATAACAAGTAAATCACTTTAAAACAGTCTCAACAGATACACACACATTAATCAGACAATAAGCATAAGGATGTTTTCATATGAAAAATCTTCACTGGGAAGTCAAATTTCTTATTTAAAGTTAATTTATTAAATTTTGCACCTCAGTCAGCCTGGATCCATTTTCTCATTAAACTGACAACTTTCCTGTTAACTTTGAAACAAGGATTATATTTATATAAAAATTAAAATATATTGATAATATATTAAAATAGAATTATTACATACAATTAAACCTGATGAGTTGCTATAAAAAAAAAAACAATAGTTTTTAGCTACTTAGTAGCTACTCAGACAAAGACAAAATGAGATTTGATTCAGTTTGAAGAATATGGGAACATTTTATTAATTTCCTGATATATATCCAATACCTAGCTAGGTATTGCCATGAATGTAATTTGTCAAGAATAATTTTGAATAGAAGCCAAAATAGGGGATATCTTACTGAGGTAGGTTAGAACATGGTTTTAGTCAGGACCGACATCCTCATAAAACAGAAGAAAGAAGAGGATTTCTTGGAGAACACATTACCATAATACCATCTAGCTACCAGCCTACCAAGACCTGCTATCTGGTATAAAAAGATAAGAGTGAGACAGAGAGACCAAGTCTAGACTCGGACTACCTATCTCTGAAGCTCTTGGTTCTAGATCAAATTTATAAAACAGAAACTCGAACATCCTCCAAGATTCCATCCATCAATGTGCACCAAATCCCACTGACTTTTCCAAAAAGAAAACAAAATCTACAAATGAATTACCACAATTTGGCTGATCTACCAACATTTTCCCAATTTATCCACCAAAAATTAATGATAACATAGTAATAAATAGATGAAAATCCACCAACTATGCAAGAATATTTTTATTGGGTCACGGTGAAAATTTTCAAACGTGTCGCTGGAATATGGCAGGAATCAAAGTCTGGCAGGCACAGAACAATAGGATCCAAGATTGTACTCCCTTTTCATGTTTCAAAGTATGCACAAAGTCGCCAATATATTGGTGACTTTATAGTGGTGAAATAAGTTGAAAAAACTATAATTAACTGTTATATCACTAATAAAATAGCCATAAGGGATGCACTAGTATCATGAAAAATAATGATGTTTTCAACTGTAAATTCTTCATCAAGAAGCCAAATGTCTACTTTAAAGTGTGTTAAATGTGGCAACCTTTAGTCTTAGTCACCATATTTCAGAGGCTGGTAAACTGTAAACCAATTTTTGACTCGAAATTTCTGAGCCAAGCCAAGTTGGCTTATTTTTAAAGATTTTAAAGCCAAAATTAACATGGGAACATAAGAATTAATTCCAAATTATAAGCTAATTACTAGGGTTGAGACAATATGCACTGCATATTATGCAGTGTATGCACATAAAAATTTAGTGCATATTCGCTTGAAATATGCATTTCCATAAACTGCATATGCGTTTTATAAAACGCATATGCATTTATAAAACGCATATGCAAAATATATGCATTTATAAAACGCATATACAAAATATATGCAGAAAATAATTTTAATTAAAAAAAATTAAACGTATATCAGTTAAGTAGACATTATAGATTTCCATCTATTTCTCGAAATAGGCTGTTACTAAGAAGCCCATGTATTTTTCACCAAATATTTTTTTTATTAATTGTAGAAATAATAAAACACTGAGATGTAGAATGAAAGTTAATATCTTTCAATTGCCAATTTTAATATATTGAAACACTTCTATAAAGTCTGCTTCCAAGTACATTAACAAGTCATAAATATGAAGTATCTTTTATACAGGTATAGCTCGTACAGCGCATGATCTTTAAACGGTCACCAACTAAAAAAGATCAAAATTATCCGTTCTTCTGACCATGCAAATCCTACAATGGCCCCTCAAATAATATTATTTATAATTTAACAAATATTTTATTAGTTTACCTAGTATCTAGTCAAACATTGATTATATTCAGAGGTAATACAATTTAAAACCAACACTTAACTTATTGTTTTTTCAGTAATTTTATCTTGTTAACCTTTTCCTCCACGTTTTCTTTGATTAGAAAAGTTCTATAGAAATTAAAAAGATGTGTAACTATTCTAAATTATATAGTAATATATTTTTCATTTATTTACCAAAAAAAATATTAAGATAGTAAATTAGTTATTTTTATTTTGTTTTTATTAACGAAATATACCATCAATGAAAACTCCCAATTACAATTGGCCTTATTTCAAAGAAATTAGAACATATAAAGCTAACCTGAACGCATATCGTTGAGCATATAACGCTAACCTGAACGCATAAAAAGAATATTTTAAGCATAAAAGAATAAATTTTTAAGGCATAAAATGCATATATATAAAGCATAAAAGCCTATTTATCAAGCTTAAAGCATAAAAGCCTAATTTTCATAGAGAATATTGTCACAACCCTAGTGATCACTTATGAGATTGAGCCTCGCGCCTCAATTTGCTCTATTGTTGCTGGAATTAGTGAGAATGTTAAATCTATGAACGCAAGATATATTTTCATTATTTCTATGCTCTGTAGAAGTTTTTGAAGTTCTCTCTGATAAATATTTGGAATATTAAGAAGTAGAGTTCAACCAAGTTCCCACCTCGTTATAAACTAACCTATAATATTTAATTTTCAGAAGTAGAATAAAAATCTAGCTCGTGTTCATATTCGCCTGATGTTTATCATTTATTTATGTAGAAGTTTATCATTTGAACATCATTAATCAATTTATTTAATAAACACTTTTTATATGTATATTAAATAGAAATTTCATGTGCAAATAGAAAATGCATATGCAAAATAAAAAATGCATATGCATTTTCTATTTGCATATGGAATTTCTATTTGCATATGCATTTCAAGATTTGCATATGCATTTCAAGATTTGCATATGCTTTTTCTATATGCATATGCATTTTTTCACCAATATGCAAGATATGCAAAGTCACAACCCTACTAATTACATATATCTGAGTTTTGACCATTTCACTAGTAAGCCAATTAATTGGCTTTAACTGAGATATCCTATACTTAACATGGACGATCTCCAGACTGAAATATATCAAATATGGGTGCCAGTCTGTATTTGGTGCATAAAATCCCACTGACTTTTTCAAAAAGCTGAAAAAATCCACCAACAATTTTGCTGATCCACCAACATTTTCTCAATTCAGCCACCGAAAATTAATGGTAACATTGGAATAAAATAGTGATGGGACGATACCAAGATTTTAAACGATTCTGATACGATTCAGATTCTATCCAAATTTACGATTCCCGATACGATTCCTGATACCCATTATATTTTTATTGGGCTATATATTTAGCTACCTAATGGTACCTCACCAAGTACCATATTAAATCTTCAATATATTAATAGCTAATTCCAAAAGTTAATTTTTACTCAGTAGTGTTTACAAGTAGGCTGAAAGTTATATGGTGAAGCCATATAGGTTTTATTGAAACTTTTTTAACACATTATTTTTCATTTTATTGAGTAATCATTAAAGGTCCTCACCAGGCCCCAGAAAAAAACGAGTTTATTAAATAATATTGTTGAACTAATGAAACCGCATAAAATTTAGTTCAGTATATATTTTTCTATTATTCTATAGCTATGCTTTTGAAGTTTTTAATATTTTCTTAGTGCAACAATTGTACGAAACACTAATCTGACGCTGAAGAAAGTGATTGTACACACGTTTAAATTTCCAATTCGAATTTTATAAACAAAAAATGCATTTTCAGTCTTTTTAAGATTTAAATTTTGTTTCCTGTTTCCCAAACGTTTCTATAATTAGTTTCTCCAATTTTGTACATTTACTGTAATATTTAATAGTGAATTGATGATGCCTACCCAGTTGGCATTCAAAACAAACTGTGTAGCTACATTCTTTTTCTTACGACTGAAAATTAGCAAGTCGGAAGTAAAATTGGTTTTGTAGTGTTTTGATTATCAAAATTTTTTAAACTATATAAAATTAGCTATAAATATGCCTTGAAATTTCATGGGGTTTGCAGCAAAATCATAAGAAACATTAGCCTCATTGATTTAAATGATAGAAAAATTGCTTGGAGGGGACCCCGAACCTTTAATGTAAATACTAATTAAATAATAAATAAAAACCTAAATTATGTTGATAGTTAGACTATTGGAAGTCTGGAATATAATTAATTTGATTGAAATTACAGTACAAGATATTATTTAACTAGTTACTAACTTATTAGGGAGTATTGTGTTTGAGCTTATCTAGAAATACGTACACTAAATTTTAAGTTTTACAGGACATATATACGTATTACCATGTTACATATAATACATAAATCATCGTTTTAGGTATCGGAATCGCACTTAAATTTTGGTACTACGATTCCGATTCCCGATACCTTGAAAAACCCCAATTCTCTGATTATTCCGATACGATTCCGATTAATCGTCCCATCACTTGAATAAATAGCTAAAATCCACCTACTTTGCTATATTTTCAAACAGCCAACGGGAAATAATTCCGCCGACAAATCGGTGGAATTTTACCATGAAAATGATGATGATGAAATACAGTCTGGTATGGGTGAAGTTTACCCTGCGACTTTTAATGCCTTGAAAGTGGCCTTCTGCAATATCCGGCATCAATTTTCCAATTAGCGTCGGACCGGGTGGCTTTGCGCATTTTCCGCATACTTTGATTTTACGAAAAAACTAGAGAAGTCAGCAATAGTGCAGATAGATGAAGGATAGACCTAGGTGCTCACCAAGTTTCAACTCTTTAAGTTCAATAGAAAAAAAGTTATCATCGAAAAACTGTGCGCAAAGATCGTGGGGATAAACCGGGTGAATTTTGCGCAATTACCGGGTGTACTTGCGCACTGCGCAAATTCACCCAATGTGAAACTGCGCAGTGCGCAAGTTCATCCTATGTATAAACTGTGCATAGAAAATCTAACCCCGATATGCTATGCAACTGCCGTGAATCTGCCCCAATCTGCTGTGCAATTGCAGTGAGGCTGCTGTGGAATTGCCGTGATGCTGCTGTGGAATTGCCGTGAGTCTGCTGTGGAATTGCCGTGAGTCTGCTGTGGAATTGCCGTGAGTCTGCTGTGGAATTGCCGTGAGTCTGCTGTGGAATTGCCGTGAGTCTGCTGTGGAATTGCCGTGAGTCTGCTGTGGAATTGCCGTGAGTCTGCTGTGGAATTGCCGTGAGTCTGCTGTGGAATTGCCGTGAGTCTGCTGTGGAATTGCCGTGAGTCTGCTGTGGTATTGCCGTGAGTCTGCTGTGGTATTGCCGTGAGTCTGCTGTGGTATTGCCGTGAGTCTGCTGTGGTATTGCCGTGAGTCTGCTGTGGTATTGCCGTGAGTCTGCTGTGGTATTGCCGTGAGTCTGCTGTGGTATTGCCGTGAGTCTGCTGTGGTATTGCCGTGAGTCTGCTGTGGAATTGCCGTGAGTCTGCTGTGGAATTGCCGTGAGTCTGCTGTGGAATTGCCGTGAGTCTGCTGTGGAATTGCCGTGAGTCTGCTGTGGAATTGCCGTGAGTCTGCTGTGGAATTGCCGTGAGTCTGCTGTGGAATTGCCGTGAGTCTGCTGTGGAATTGCCGTGAGTCTGCTGTGGAATTGCCGTGAGTCTGCTGTGGAAATGCCGTGAGTCTGCTGTAAAATTGCCGTGAGGCTGCTGTGCAATTGCTGTGAGGCTGCTGTGCAATTGCTGTGAGGCTGCTGTGCAATTGCCGTGAGGCTGCTGTGCAATTGCCGTGAGGCTGCTGTGCAATTGCCGTGAGGTCTGCTGTGCAATTGCCGTGAGTCTGCTGTGCAATTGCCGTGAGTCTGCTGTGCAATTGCCGTGAGTCTGCTGTGCAATTGCCGTGAGTCTGCTGTGCAATTGCCGTGAGTCTGCTGTGCAATTGCCGTGAGTCTGCTGTGCAATTGCCGTGAGGCTACAGTGCAATTGCCGTGAGGCTACAGTGCAATTGCCGTGAGGCTGCTGTGGAATTGCCGTGAGGCTGCTGTGGAATTAACGTGAGGCTGCTGTGGAATTAACGTGAGGCTGCTGTGGAATTAACGTGAGGCTGCTGTGGAATTAACGTGAGGCTGCTGTGGAATTAACGTGAGGCTGCTGTGGAATTAACGTGAGTCTGGTGTGTAATTGCCGTAAGGCTGCTGTGCAATTGCCGTGAGTCTGCTGTGCAATTGCCGTGAGTCTGCTGTGCAATTGCCGTGAGTCTGCTGTGCAATTGCCGTGAGTCTGCTGTGCAATTGCCGTAAGGCTGCTGTGCAATTGCCGTAAGGCTGCTGTGCAATTGCCGTAAGGCTGCTGTGCAATTGCCGTGAGTCTGCTGTGCAATTGCCGTGAGTCTGCTGTGCAATTGCCGTGAGTCTGCTGTGCAATTGCCGTGAGTCTGCTGTGCAATTGCCGTGAGTCTGCTGTGGAATTGCCGTGAGTCTGCTGTGGAATTGCCGTGAGTCTGCTGTGGAATTGCCGTGAGTCTGCTGTGGAATTGCCGTGAGTCTGCTGTGGAATTGCCGTGAGTCTGCTGTGGAATTGCCGTGAGGCTACAGTGCAATTGCCGTGAGTCTGCTGTGCAATTGCCGTGAGTCTGCTGTGCAATTGCCGTGAGTCTGCTGTGCAATTGCCGTGAGTCTGCTGTGGAATTGCCGTGAGACTGCTGTGAAATTGCCGTGAGACTGCTGTGAAATTGCCGTGAGACTGCTGTGAAATTGCCGTGAGACTGCTGTGGAATCAACGTGAGTCTGCTGTGAAATTGCCGTGGAGTCTGCTGTGCAATTGCCGTTAGTCTGCTGTGCAATTGCCGTGAGGCTGCTGTTCAATTGCCGTGAGGCTGCTGTGCAATTGCCGTGAGGCTGCTGTGCAATTGCCGTGAGGCTGCTGTGCAACTGCCGTGAGGCTGCTGTGCAACTGCCGTGAGGCTGCTGTGCAACTGCCGTGAGGCTGCTGTGCAACTGCCGTGAGGCTGCTGTGCAACTGCCGTGAGGCTGCTGTGCAACTGCCGTGAGGCTGCTGTGCAACTGCCGTGAGGCTGCTGTGGAATTGCCGTGATATAGGAGTATCGGGATGAATATCACAGGTTTATTAATGAATAAGAGCTCTTTAACTTTATTAATAAATGTGCGCAAGTCCACCCGTGAATTAAAATATTCCCAGGGTGATGTTGCGCATCTAGTATATTGGTTATATCTCAATAATTTATAATTATTATCAAAATCATCTTACATGACGTTAATCTGCAGTAAATTATGCATATCCAACGTAAATTGCAATCAAATTGGAGCATAATTATCAACACTACAGCATAGTTCGCGGAGATTCGATTCTAGTCCAAAATAATTATTTTGCCATAAAAAACATAGGTCTCTGTTTGAACACTTAGTATCTATACCTAATTCTCTTACGATTTTCGTGAAATTTATGCACTAGGGGGTTTAAGAGCTGCTCTTTCCAATGGTGTTGTCAGATTTGAAATATTTTCACGCATTCACCGTCAATTACCGATGCGCAACTTCACCCGGAATGTTGAAGTGCGCAAAGCCACCCGGTCTGACGCTAATTAATAATTTCTATATTTAGTGTTCAGTATATATTTATTATTTACTTTTAAAGTTTTTAATACTCTGTGATCAACAATCGAGCAAATCTCCAACCTGACGCTGAGAAAGAAGATTGTACACTCTTTCTTTTGATTTCAAATTTAGATTTTAAAACAAACAATGCGTTTTTGGCCTTCTTTCAAGATATTAATTGTTTCTTATAGTATATGAAAATTTCTATAATAATTTTATTTAAATTTGAACCATTAAACGAATAATAAATAGAATTATTAAACAAATACCTAGTTGACAATCAAAACAAATGGAGTACATTCTTCTTCTTCAGACTGAAATTTAGAAAGTTGGAAGTAAAGTAGGTTCTGTAGAGTTTGGATTATAATTTTTTTAAATGCATATAAAATTAAAAATATGCAATCAAATTTTATGGGGTTTGCAGTAAAATGATAAGAAACATTAGCCTCGTTGATTAAGCAATAAAAAATTTGCGTGGAGGTGACCTTTAAGATTTTCGTGAAATTTATGGACTAAGGGGTTTAAGAGCTGCTCTTTCAAATGGTGGTTTCAGATTGAAATATTTTCACGCATTCGCCGTCAATGACCAATGCGCAACTTCACCC